>JAAAKG020139794.1:0-12269 GCA_010014905.2 Druon quercuslanigerum | reverse complement strand
AATGAACGTTCTGCTTGATACCTTTTTAAAATGCTTTGGCATTTTCTGAAATCATAAGAAATTGTTTAAAAACTAATGAAATTTTGAATTATCGTAGTTAAAACAAAAAACTGGAAATTCTTTGAAATCCCTTGAAATCCTTTGAATATCATTGATGTCGTATTGGATACCTTTTTAAAATGCTTTGGAATTTTCTAAAATCATAAGAAATTGTTTAAAACCCCTTCCAAATTGTGAAATCTCGTAAAATATCTGGGAATTAAAAGAAATCATAAACTCTTTAAAATCCTTTAAAACCCCTTTAAATTGAAATCCTTGTGAAATCCTTAGAAGCCCCTTAGAAGTGGTAAAGTTTTTTAAAATTCATTAAAATTAAATTTTGGAATCGTTAGTGAATTTCCTTTAAATTAATTTTATTTCACTTATTTTCTATAAAGTTAAAAAAAAACGTTGGAGTCGCTCGAAATTTTCTAAATATCATTGACATCGTCGATAACTTTTTTAAAATGCTTTGAAATATTCTGAAATCCTTTGAAAATCTCTAAAATCTCTTACCAATTTTAGATCCTGTTTGAGTTTTTTGGACATTTTTAAAAAACCCTAAACTCCTAAAAATCCTTTGAAATCCACTGAAACTGATAAAATCCCTTAAATCTTGTAAAATTCTTAGAAACTTCCTGATTTTTATTTTTTTTGTTTTGTAATTTATTCTTTGAAAACTCATTCAAGTTATAAAATATTGTTTAGTTCCTTGGAATACTTTAAAATAGTTTAAATTATTTATTGTCCTTTGAAACTTTTTAAATTTATAAAATCACTTACATCTTATAAAATCCCGTATCCTAACAAAATTTAATTAAATCTCGTGAAACATATAAAAAATCTAAAATATCCTTCTAAAATGATGAGACATTTGAAATTCTCTGATTTTTCAATCTAAAAAGATCAACTTAAAAAAAAAATATCGAAAATTTAAGTTTTTATTAACAGGAAATTAATTTTTAATATATAGAAACAAATCATCCACAAGATAGTTAAATATTCTACCAAACTATTTAATTTTTAAAGACAAAAAAAGTTTATTTATTATTTATTAAAAAAAGTTCATTTTCCAAGCAAGAAGATTATTTTTATATCAAAAAGACGAATTTTGAAGAAACTGCAGAAAGTTTGAATCAAATAGTTGAATTTCTAAACTAAAAATATAAATTTTTATCAAAAAAATTTTTTTTTTATTATAAAAAGCGACTCATTATGGAGATTTAACCAAATTTCCTCGCACTGGCCTTGTTACTAAATCGGTACACTTAGAACGTAAATAATCAGGGCCGCTTGAAACGTTTCCAATTTGAAAGCATAATACTACGCAATATACTCAACTATGTACTCGCGAACTGCGCCCTTTTTAAGGCAAGAGTTGAATCAGTAATTTGTAAGGGTTGCCATTTTTTCTGCAGTTTACAAATTTACAGACACATTTTTTAAAAATTACAATTCATTTAAAGATTCAGTAATCTTTGAAGAAAAGCTATGCGATTGCAATTTGAACTGAAAATCCTATAAGTGTACTATTTGTCACTAATGACAATAAAAATAACAGAAAAGTAGAGGACTTGAGCTGATAAGATAAACAATTACTAAATCTGAAATATAAGGCAAGCTCGTAAAAAAAGTCTAATTCACCAAAAGTGTCCAACTGATAAATTGATATACGAATTAGTCTTTTCTGGTTCTGCATTGATCCGTATACAGAATTACTTGCTTATTCTTCCCACAAGTTTTTTTTCCTAATATTGTTCAAATAAAACCCGCCGGACTGAAATAAAATTTAAAGACAATAATTGCTTCATTTAGACTGCTACAAATATTAAGTCATTTAGTTGTTTTTCAATTGTTACATGATGCAAAGAGAAAACTGGGTGTTCACTAATGTTGCGGATCCAGAAGGGTTCCTTTTGGAGAACCAAAATTTTTTCATTGGAGACATAAAGGCTTCCTTTGAAGATCAAAAGGGATGCCTTTAAAGACCCAAAAGGGTTCCTTGGAGACACAAAAGGCTTGCTTTGGTGATCAAAAACGGTTCCCTTGTAGACCTAAAAGTCTTCCTTTTAAGACCAAAATGGCTTCATTTGGATAGCAAAAAGAGTTTCTTTAAAGAAACAAAATTCTTTCTTTGGAGACCCAAAAGGGTTCCTTTGGAGACCAAAAAGGCTTGCCTTGGAGATCTAAAAGGCTTCCTTTCTAGACCGAAAAGGCTCTCTCTGTAGAGACCAAAAAGGGTTCCTTTGGAGACCTAAAGGCTTCTTTTGAAGATCGAAAAGGATTCACTGAAACATACAAAAGGATTCCTTTCGCGATCTAGAAGGGTTCCTTTTGGAGACCCAAAAGGTTTTCTTTGGGGACCCAAAAAGGCTTTCTTTGGGGACCCAAAAAGGCTTTCTTTGGAGATAAAAAACGGTTCCTCCAAAGACGCAAGAGGGTTTCTTTGGAGACCTAATGGCATTCTTTGGAGACTTATCAGGATTTCTTTGGAGACCCAAAAGGGTTTCTTTGGAGACCCAAAAGGGTTCCTTTTGGAGAATCAAAAACGCTTCTCTTGGAGACCTGAAAAGCTTTCTTTTAAGGCCAAAAAGGCTTCATTTAGAGAGCAAAAAGGGTTTCTTTAAAGAAACAAAATTCTTCCTTTGGAGACCCAAATGGGTTCCGTTTAAAAAATAAAGGCTTCCTTAGGAGACTTACAAGGCTTTCTTTAGAGACCCAAAAGGCTTTCTTAAGAACTCAAAAAGGGTTTCTTGGAGACCGAAAAGGCTTCCTTTGGAGATTAAAAAGGATTCCCTTAAACACACAAAAGGGTTTTCGCGATCCAGAAGGGCTCCTTTTGGAGACCCAAAAGGTTTTCTTTGGAGATCCAAAAAGCTTTTTTTGGAGACCAAAAAGGCTTCCTTTGGAGATAAAAAATAGTTCCTCCAAAGACCCAAAAGGGTTCCTTTGGAGACCTAATGGCATCCTTCGGACTCAAAAGGCTTTTCTTTAGAGACCCAAAAGGCTTCCTTTGGAAATCAAAAAGGGTTACTTTAAAAACCCTAAAAGTTTCTTTTAGAAAACTAAAAGGGTTTCTTATGGAGAACCAAAGGGTGCCTTTTGGAAAACCAGAAACGCTTCCCTTGGAGACCTAAAAGACTTCTCATTTAGACCAGAAAGGCTTCATTTAGAGAGCAAAAAGGGTTTCTTTAAAGAAACAAAATTCTTCCTTTGGAGACCCAAATGGGTTCCGTTTAAAAAATAAAGGCTTCCTTAGGAGACTTACAAGGCTTTCTTTGGAGACCCAAAAGGCTTTCTTAAGAACTCAAAAAGGGTTTCTTAAGAACTCAAAAAGGCTTCCTTTGGAGATTAAAAAGGATTCCCTTAAACACACAAAAGGGTTTCTTTCGCGACCCAGAAGGGCTCCTTTTGGAGACCCAAAAGGTTTTATTTGAAGATCCAAAAGGGTTCCTTTGGAGACCTAAAGGCTTCCTTAGGAGACTTACAAAGCTTTCTTTAGAGACCAAACAGGTCATTCTGGAGACTCAAAAGGCTTCCTAATGGAGACCCAAAAGGTTTTCTTTGGAGATCCAAAAAGCTTTCTTTGGAAAAAAGGGTTCCTTTGGAAACCTGAAGGCTTCCTTTTATGACTCCAAAGGCTATCTTTGAAGATGCAAAATAGTCCCTTCGGATACCCTTTGAAGACCCGTTGGAGACCTAAAAAGCTTCCTAATTAGACCAACAACGCTTCCTTTGAAGAGCAAAAAGGGTTCCTTTAAAGACAGAAAATTCTTCCTTTGGAGACACAAATGGGTTCCATTGGAGACCTAAAGGCTTCCTTAGGAGACTTAAAAGGCTTCCTTTGGAGATTAAAAAGAATTCCCTTAAACACACAAAAGGGTTTCTTTCGCGACCCAGAAGGGCTCCTTTTGGACACCCAAAAGGTTTTATTTGAAGATCGAAAAGCCTTCTTTGGAGACCAAAAAGGCTGCCTTTGGAGATAAAAAATAGTTCCTCCAAAGACCCAAAAGGGTTCCTTTGGAGACCTAATGGCATCCTTCGGAGACTCAAAAGGCTTTTGTTTAGAGACCAAAAAGGGTTCCTTCGGAATCACAAAAGGGTTCCTGTGGAAACACAAAAGGCTTCCTTTGGAAACACAAAATCCTTCCTTTGGAGATCAAAAAGACTTCCTTTAAAACCCCAAAAGGTTTACTTTAAACTGAAATAAGGTTTTTCTTAAAAATTCAATATAGCGAGTTATAAATCTTAACTATATTGTAGAAAATTTGATCTTTTCGCATACAAATTTAAAAATTAGATAAAATTTTCAAGTACTTCCTTGATAATTAACCTTTTTCTTCAGATATCATGTTTTTTAGAAAATTCGTTAATTTTATGTTAAAAAGTAAATTGTTTTGATTAAAAATCAATTACTTGCATAATAATACATTTTTTGTTTAAAATTTAAAATTTCAGGTTAAAATTTAATTGTTCTTCAAAAAACTTTTTTTTGTGGAAAATTTATTTCTTTTGAATGAAGAGTCAATTATTTTGCAGTTCATTGCAAATATTTTGTTTGATAATTTAAATATTTGGTTGAAAAGTATCTTTTTTGTCCATAATTTATATTATCAGGTTAAAAATTGAACTGTTTGTAGAAAATATGTCCTTTTTGTTTTCAGATTTAAAATTTAATAAATAATTCAAATATTTGGTTAATAATGAACTTTTTTCTTTAATTCACCTGTTTTTCTGAAAATTCGTTTTCTTGACATAAAAACTATATTATAATAATAAATAAATAATAATACTAAAATAATAAATAAATAATAATAACTATATTATAATTAAACTCATTTGAAGAAAATTCCTTTGTTTTGTTGGTTAATTTAACAATTTGGTTGAAAATTCTTTTTTGGTTCCAGAGTCCCGTAATTAATTATTTTGATTGCAAATTTAACTCTTTTGTTACTTAATTTAACTATTTGATTAAAAAGAAACTTTTTTTTTTTAAATTTCATATTTTCGAGTGAAAAAATCAACACTTTTGTGATAAATTCTTCTTATAAGCTTGAAAATTTCACACTGTGGTAGAATATCAAATATTTTTTTGAAAACTACCTTTTATGTTTAAATAAATTCAAATGAACTAATACGACTATTAAAATTGTTGTGAATTAATTTTAAAGTAACAAAAGTTTTCTACACGTATGAAAATTTAATTAATGTTGTCATTTTGTTCATAATTTCATTGTCGTTTCCAAATATTTTTTATTTAACAAACTTTTTCTCGAATACGAGACTCACCATCAATATGAAATTTGGAGAAATTTTTTAAACAATCTTCAATAAAAAGCCTTTAAAATTTTATTAAATTCTGATAATTTATTGCATCAGAATAAGCAAAACGTTGATGGTATCGCAACCAGTTCAATCTATTTGCATCAGCACTAATATTAATTTGCATTCTTTTTCTGCCATTTTTAAAAATTAAAACAAAATCTGATCATCATTCATCCCTAAAAAAGATGGAATCTTCTCTTACGATTTTGCCAATAATACTCTATCCTAAAAGTACTCCTTTTATCAATTATTTCCAGCAATGAAGAAAATCATCAATTAAAGTCAAGAAAATCATCAGTCACTGAAAATCATGGATTCTCTTCCTACGATTCCGGGACCCTTCATTATATATAAAATCCGCTTCGTTTCCGCTTGTACCGTTCCAAAAACCGAGTCCGCATTGCGATCGAGACAAGTACGTGAGGTACTCGGGAGTGCATTTGAGACCATGCACCCTTTTCTGGGGGGGGGGGGATTAAATGGAACGGGAGAGAAGAGGCGAGGGTGAGTCTGGGAGAGAGATCTTTCTCCCTCTGGTCTGGTCGGTAGGATGGAGGAAGCGCTGCGCGCGGCTCCTCCTCGGAGGATCAATAGAGACACCGAGACGAGACCTCTTTACCTCTCCTCTTTACCTCACATTTCACCCTCTTCCCCTGGAGCGACGAGCGACGATCCGACGAGCTCCTCCCGCTATCGCCACCCTCCGGAATCCACATCTTCTTCATGGCAGTCGTCAGCATCCATTTCACCCTTCTTCTCATTTCGATGTTGCTGGTCCTTCAGAAATTTCAGGGTGTAGGTTAAAAATAGAGGAAGAATCACAGAAAATAGGAAGAAGAGATTTGATAGAAGATTTTTTAGCAAAAAGTTTTTGCGTGGGTGGTAAAAAAGAAGGGAGAATCACAGATAAGAGGAAGGAATTTAACAAAACATTTTAACGATGGTACGTGGGTTAGTATCCACTTTTCAAAGATGGCAGGTTTGGTTTCACCTTTTAAAAATGGCAGGGTTGGACCCACTTTACAAAAACTGCAATTGTCATAAAAGATGCATCATTTGTTTATGTTTAGTTTGATATTAACTATGGAAACGTTTATTTTTAAACCTCATCAAACATGATGCTGCTGGTCCTTCAGAGCTTTCAAGGTAGAGGTAAAAAAAACAGAGCAATCACAGTCGATAGTAGGAAGGCATTGAGAAAGGAATTTGGTTGAAGATTTTGAAAAAGGTGGCTTTGTGGATGCACTTTTTGAGGAAAAAGTTTTTGTTTAAAAGATATAAAAGAAGCATTGTTTAAGTTTATTTTTTTTGTTGGTTATGGGAAAAGTGTCGAAAGTCGAAACTTTTAACGTCTGATCGCGAATGATGAAATTGACAAGTAACAAAAAAGTCATTTTTTTCAATTCTCTAGGACTTGTCCAGGCTTGATTCGAAAATAAATTTAAACTATAATGATACGTTTGGATAGTGAACATTCACCTTTATTAATCATGATGCTACTTATCCCATAGTGCTTTTGGGTAGAAGGTAAAAAAAATCACAGATAGGAGAAAGGAATTTGACAGAACATTTTAAAGATGGTACGTGGGTTTGTATCCACTTTTTAAATATTGCAGTTTTGGATCCACCTTTTAAAAATGGCAGGTTTGTATCCACTTTACAAAAATGGCAACTTTTATAAAAGATGCATAATTTGTTTATGTTTTGTTTTATGTTAAGTATGGAAAAGGTTTATTTGTAAACCTTATCAAACATGATGCTGCTGGTCCTTTAGAGCTTTCAAGTTGGAGGTAAAAAAGATACGAAGAATCCCAGTATCTAGGAGAAAGGCATCCAGAAAGGAATTTAGATGAAAAGTTTGATAAAGGTGGGTTTGGATGCACGTTTAAGGAAAAACTTTTTGTTTAAAATATATAAAAGAAGCATTATTTATATTTGGTTTTATGGTGGTTAAATAAAAGTGACTAAAATTCAAAACTTTTTACTTGTGGGAACAATTTATGAAATTGAGAATAAACAACAAAGTAAATTTTTTCAATCTTCTAGGACTCTTCCAGGCTTGATTCGAAAATGAATTCAAACTATGATGCTACATTTCGATATCGGGCCTTTACCTTTTTTTAAGATGATGGTACTGGCCCCTCAGAGATTTTGGGTATGAGATAAAAAAAGGGAGAAAGAATTACAAATCGAAGGAAAGAATTTGACAGAAGATTCAAAGATGGTACGTGGGTTTGGATCCACTTTTCAAAGATTGCAATTGTTAAAAAAGATGGATCATTTATTTATGTTTCGTTTTATGTTAATAATAGAAAAGTGTATTTTTTCATCTCATCAAACATGATGCTGCTGGTCGTTCTGATTTTTTAAGGTGGAGGTAAAAATGATATCACAGATAGGAGAACGGACTCGAGAAAGGAATTTGTTTAACGATTTTGAGGAAGCTGGGTTTGAATGTACTTTGTAAGGATAAAAGTTCTACAAGAAGCATCATTTCTTTATTATTTTGTTTTATACCAGCCATAAGAAATATTTATTTTTAACCCTCATCAAGTATGATGCTCCTGGTCCCTCGCCGCTTTCGAGATTAAATTAAAAAAAGAGCAATAATCACAATGGATAGGAAGAGCGAATTTGTTCAAGGATATTAAAGATGGTACGTGGGTTTGGATGCACTGTTTGAGAAGGAAAAAGTTTAGCCTTTTTTACTCTAATTAAGCATACTGCTGTTGGTCCCTCGCAGAATTCGGGATTAAAGTAAAAAAGAGAAAAAGAATCACGATAGATAAGAGGAGCGAATATGGTGCAAGATTTTAAAGGTGGTACGTGGGTTTGGATCCACTTTTCAAAGATAGTAATAGTTTTAGAAGTTACATAATTTTTTTAATTTTGGATTAATGTTTATTATGGCAAATTTGTATTTTTTACTCTCATAAAACATAATCCTGCTGATCCATAAAGGCTTTCGGGGTAAAGTTAAAAAATAAATGTAGAATCATAGAAGATAGGAGAAAGGGTGGCATCGAGAAAAAAGTTTGTTGGAAAATTTTCAAGAAGGTGAGCTTGGATGGACTTTTGGAGAGTGAGAAGGTTTAGAAGAGGCGTTAATTTTTTATGTTTGGTTTTATATTAAATATCAGAAATTTGTATTTCAACCCTCAAGTATGATGCTGCTGATCCGTCAAAGATTTCAAAATTGAAGTAAAAAAACGAAAAAGAATCACAAAAGATAGCAAGATGGAACTTCGTGGAATATTTTTAAAATGTTGGGTTCGGATGCACTTTATAAGTATGGCAAGGTATCGAAAACACATCAGATATTTATTTTTAATTTTAAATTATTTATTGAAAAGGTGTATTTTTCACCCTTATTATCCATGGTGCTGCTGATTCTTCAGAAATTTTGGTTTGGTTCTAAAAAATAAAAGAAGAATCTCAGGTAAGAGGAAGAAATTTGGCAGAAAATTTTTAAGATGGTACGTGGGTTTGGATCCACTTTTGAAATATGCCAGGTTTGGCTTCACTGTTTAAAGACGGCAATTTTTATAGAAGACGCATCATTTAATTATGTTTGGTTTAATGTTTATTACGGGAATTTTTTATTTTTTACTCTCACCACACAAGATTCTGCTAGTCTATAAAGGCTTTCGGGATAGAGGTAAGAATGAAATGAAAGAATCATTGAAGATAGGAGGCAAGAATCAAGAAAGGAATTTAATTGAAGAAATTAAAAATTTAGCAGAAAATTTTAAAGGTAGTATCATATATTTATGATTGGTTTCATGTTTATTATGGGAAAGTTGTATTATTCACCCTCCTCAAGTAAGATGCTACTGGTATCTTAAAGCTTTCGGAATGGAGGCAGAAAAGGGAAGAAGAATTACAATAGGCAGAATGAATTGATTATGTAGAAGATTTTTTAAATGTTGGGTTCGCCTGTACTTTTCAAGGATGTCAACGTATAGGTGACACATACTTTCTTTCTGTGTAGTTATATAATAATTATGAGAAAGGTGTCTCTTTTTACCCACATCAAGCATAGTGCTCCTCGTCGCTCAAAGCTTTTGAGATGGAAGTAAAAAAGAGAAAAAGAATCACATTAGACAGAAGAAGCGAATCCTACAGAAGATTCTAAGAATGGTACGTGGGTTTGGTTTCAATGTGTGCTACTTCCAGGAAAGTTTGAGCCACACCTTGCTGCTTTTTTAAGACACAGAGTCTAGATTTTCCACTTTTTTGAAAACTGAAAGTAGTGCACGGCCTTTGAGGATGCTCTAATGTACTAGGACAATAGATTATGAAGGATTTTTCTTGCACGTGCCTGAAAATTGAAAAGGGATGGAAAAGAGGGAGATCAATTGTATGTGGAGCGTCGCTCCTTCTGCAGGTTTCAGCAAAGACTTTATAGAATCTGAGGAAAAATACGGAGGAGTGGGCTTAATGTTGCGTGGCCGGGATCCAAGGGCTGCTCAGAGTTCCGAGAGTCGAGAGAAATGAAGAGAATGGGGGTGTGGGTCGTGGAGTGAAAGTGGGTGGAGAGGAGGAAAAAAAAGATGAGGGCAAGAGAGAAATGAGAGTTGGCAGCGGTGGTCGCGAAGCAGCGGCAGAGGGTGTAATGTTGCGTGATGAGACGCCTCGCGGATTCATCGAGGAGAGGAAGAAAAAGGAGAAAAAGGGAAAGGGCTCAAGAGGAGAGAGGAGGGAAACGCGAACTTTATTACGCCCCAAGACCAACGTTTTGGGAAGACGAAAGAATTAATTAAGGGAAGAAATTGGGGAATTAACAATTTAGGATTTTGGGGTGGAAGCAGCTTTTGTTTCTGTTATAAATAAAAAATTAGAAGGAAAATTACGAAATTAAAAAAATCCGTGATTTGTTGGTATTGCCTTTGTTTCTGCTAGTGTTTTTTCTATTATATTTTCCAACTCATTTTTGTTAGTCACTTTCTTTATTGACTTTTTTACGCCCTTTCTAGCGGGCGCATGCCAGATGACGAGAATATTCAGCAGACCGCGACGATCCGTGTCGTGGTGAATGAAAAATACGTTTTCAGGAATTCTAAGGGTTGCACGTGATATCGATAAATTTCTTACAATAGTCGCAAAGACTTTATAATACGTTCGACTTCTGTGATAAAAAAATTGTAGTCTATATCAGTGTCATGAGACTAAAGACAAATATTATAGACACAAACAAATTGCATTACACAAGAACGCCGATTTAGTAACAGTTTCGGGAGTTGTCTGCAAATAGCCAAGCTACTAAATTGGGGGAATTAAAGCACTGCGGCTCTTCCGATGCTAGTCTCAAATGTCTCTCGCCCTGTCCCCTGAGAAATTGCGTGGGCCAGCAATTCTAGGAATTACAAAACCGGGGATTACAAAATCGGGGTTCTTCTTTTGGTTGCATTTTCAACTACATGGTTAAAGTTTTAAGCCAAAAAGATAAATTTTTGATTAGACAGTTTTATTTTCAACTTGATAAGTTGACTTTTCTACAAAAAAGTTTAGGTTTAATAACAAAAGATACATTTTCAAACATAAAATATGACTTTTCTGAAGTAGAAAAAAAGTTTTTAATTCAAAAGGATGGATTTAAAAAAAAAACAATTAAATTTTCTTGGAAGATTATTAATATTTTATTAACAGACAAATTTTTAACACAAATGAATTTTCATTTAAATAGTTTACTTTTGAATAAAATTATTAATATTTAAATGAAACTATGAATCTTTCAAAAACAAAAAATTAATTTTTTATCAATTTTTTTAATATTTAAGCAAGTTCTTTGCTAAAAAACTGGATTCTCAACAAAGTATGCAATAGTTAATATATCAAGAAAAAAACTTAATTTTTAACCAAAAGTAGTTGCATTTTACCAGAAAAGGCGAATTTTCAACAAAGTAGATAAATTTCTCCCTAGAAAAGGTAAACTTTCAGATAAAAATGGAACAGCTTTCGTTTTAAGTAAAAAAAATTTATTTTAAACAAAAAAAAAACGAATTTTTAGTAAAATTAAACATTCAGGCAAAGAGTTGAATTTTCAACAAAAAGTTTATTTTTTAACGAAGAAGATTAATTTACTAAAGAAAAAAAATTATCGTCACAATGTTGTTGAGAAACATGCTTCTTCCATTTAAAATCTTTTTTTAAATGATGTTACAAAAATTGAATTTGTTGAGCATGGTTTTTTTAAAAAACTAATTTTGGGAAGCATAATTATTTTTAAGCCTTTCTGTGCAATTTAACTATTTGCTTAAAAATTAATATGGTTTGTGGAAAATTCGTCTTTTTGGGTAGAAAATGAATTTTCTTTGGCAATAAAGTAACTGTTTCGTTAAAAATTAATTGGTTTTATTTCAGAATTTCATATTTAGTTGAAAATTCATTTTTCTTAGTTAAATTAAACTGTTTCTGAATCAACATTAAAATCTTCTTGGATGATGTATCAACTACTAAATTTTTCTTTCCAACCTAATCTTTTTATTAATTTTGAAGATAAATAATTTTTTTCTACTGAACTACAAACAATAATTTCTAAATATTAATTTTTTTAAATTGTAAATAAAGCTCTGTGAAGCATGACAGTATTTTTTCACAAGTAAAAAAAACAATATTTATAAATATTAAATCTAGACCAGTAGACTACAAACAAGTTACACCAAAATTATTAAAAATCACGTGATCGAAAACCTTAACATCAAAAGTAAAGAATTGATTTTTTAGTGTTCAAAATACAACTCTTTGGTTTAAAGTTTACTTCTTTTTTTAAAGTTTATTATTTTGGTTGGAAATTGCACTACTTTATTGAAAATTATTTTTATTCTTGTTAGAAATCAACTTGTTTTTTTAAGTCATTTTAATTTTAATACTTTAATTATTAAACAAAATTTATTTAAAATTTA
>JAAAKG020139793.1:0-12269 GCA_010014905.2 Druon quercuslanigerum | reverse complement strand
TTTTAATTTTCTTCAATCGCTAGAATGGCTACTGATATTCCTGAAAAATGTATCTTTTATAATATTTAGTAAAATATGACAACCTAAATCTTTATAAACAATTTAGATAAACAAACTCCAAATTTTGGCAGTTTAACATAGAAAAAGTCGCGGTTTCAATCGCAATAGATCGAGAATGTATCATAACACTACATGCTAAGATTCACTTAATCTAAAATCTTTTAACAATAACCCACCGACTTGATAGGCAAACCCCTAAGTTTGCAGAGATTCATATCAGAAAACGGCATTGACAACAAATGCAGAAAAACAAGTACTTTTTCAAAAATTTTAGAATTTTGAAATATTTCTTCTTTCGTAACTGATATATGGATCCGAATTCACCAACAGTTTGTGTGCTAAAACAGTGTTAGTAGCAACACGAGAAAACTTGCGTGAATTAAACTCTCGAATATTCCTGTAGTCTTTATTCCGAGCTTCATCTGCTTCTTCGGAGAACTGACCAATTGGTAATGGAAAATGTTTCATAACATCAGCTTCATGAAATAATATGTTATGGACAGTTACAGGCACGTAGTTATTTCAGGATCTGCGAAAAACCTTCTTGCAGTATTCCCGTCACTGGATGTATCTGAGCCTTGTTTTACTGCATCTATTACTAATCCTGTCTTCCGATGAAAAGCTTTGCAAATTCAAGTCTTCGCCTTCTTTTAAAAATCTTTATATACGTCCGTACCTACTTGCCATTTCTTAAAATCGAGTCGATAGGCTATATGTAAAAGATCTTCCATTAAGTGAATCCTAGCATGTAGTGTTGACAATTCATAATAATCATATGACTTGATATCTATAACTTTTCCTTTGACTCTATATAAGTTATTCATCTCTTTATGTGCAGCTTGACAAGTGTAGCAAGTCATAGATGATCAAGTTCCAGAAAGAGCCTGGCAAACTTTTTGATCGAGCATCGTCAACAACATATCAGGTTTTATTACAAAAGTACCGGAATCATTCTTTATTATTGTGGGCTTCATTTTATCGATTTCTTTTGGAAGTGATGATATTATTGAATTGACTTTCTCTGTGGTTTCTTTTACGAATTCTTATAGTATTGGCCTGCAATATGATGTTGACGATGGATTAGGATTTTACCATACTACAGAATTTACCAAATTCTCTAAGTGAAGTCGCAGTGGTACCATTGAAACCGTGAAGATACTATTATCCACCATATCTGGATCCTGTTTCTTCTGCTTGTACTTGTTTTGGCTTGAAGAACCATCACAACTGTATTTCACAATTAACTTTTAGTTATGAGGTTTCCTTATATCCGTAAATGAAAGAGAAATATCACAATTTTTAAAAATCCGAGATATCGTATCATCTAATTAAGATTTTAAACCGATTGTAAATTCCTTTTCCGTTACCTTAATCGAATCTGGATAGCATTTTTCTTTAGATTTTGCCAAATTGTCGTACGCTGGGTAAATTTCAGCATTTCTCTTTTTTCCCTGCATATGGATCATGTGATACTGAATTTTAGACAAATCAGCTTCTTCTATTAACGCTAAAGCTTCTTCTGGTGTGTAAGGAATCAGGAAATCATTCATATTTTCATTTTCATCGGAAGGTAAAATTAAATTAGTGAATTCTGATACTTTCTTTCTATCACATAGATTTAGCGAGATTAAAAAAGCCTCTCTTATTTCGAGATCAGTATATTTTTCTCGTATATCCAGTAATTTCCTTCGTTTTATTGAAGCAGAACATTCTGCAAAGTCACCTGAGTTAGGCCTTTCGCATTTGTCATTACTTTCAGGTAGAAATTTGACGATAAAATATGTGTTCAATGAACCTGTAAACTTGTTGCTGAAACAAGTTTTAATAAATGCAGAAATCTGCTACTTCCTTCTAAAATGAGGAATAAAATCATGATTCAATTTATTTTTAACCTTTTCCAGTTGTTTATCGCTTCAATTAAATTCTCTTTTAATGCATCCATTTTTTCCCAATGGAACACCATCTATTGGACAAATATTAAACCCAACAAATTTCTTTACAATTGCCTAAAATTATTTAGTACTAGCATTTATTATTAACACAAAATCCCAGAATTAGAAAAAGAAACAAATAAAGAAAACAAATATAATGTAACGCAGAAAAGAATACAACTGTGAAAAGAAAACTCTCAGTCCAATGCACATATTTCTGAAAGGGAATATTGAAACAAGTGAAAGTTATTTAAACAAAACATAACTCTGAATACCATGGCTACGGAAACGAATTCTATTTCTAAATTATTCATTTGAAGGAACCAGATTTTCTTCCACGTGAAATTAACAAAATTTGGAATTTGTTTATCTAAATTGTTCATGAGGATTTAAGTTGTTATATTTCACTAAATATTATAAAAGATAGATTTTTTAGGAATATTAGTAGCCATTCTAGCGATTAAAGAAAATTAAAAGTGATGAAACCTTAAATTTAAATATTTTATCACGAAAATTTTGAAGCACTTTTAGCAAACAGAATTTTTTTTAACGATGATAAGACTATTTGCTAATTTAATAAAAAAAAAATTTATAACAAATAAACGGACTAATAAGCAAATTATTTGCTTTCAATCATATAAAACAACATAAAGTTTACCTAATCATTTATCAAAGCGTAAAAAGTTGTTTTGTACAAAAATTTCAGTTTTTCCATACTTTAAGTGAAAAAATTATTAACAAACAAGAAGAAGTGACAAAAGTTCAAAACGTCAAACTCTTGAGAATTTAATGAACTTTAATATTAAAAAAAATTGAACGAATTTTGAACGAAAAAAGTGCATATTCGCCCACTGTGAGGCAGTCCCCCACAATGCGTTTGGAGTAGTTAGGTAGCGGCCACACATTTTCACACGTGCACACAATTTGAACCTATTTTTATCCAAAAATATGCCCTTGAACAAAAAATGTTGAGGAACTATTTGGCTTATTTTTACTCCCCCTATGCCCCCTAAAATGAACCATCTGTAGAATCTTCCGAAGTTCTTGTGCAGGAATTTTCAGCTAGGAAACGTCATGTTAATAAATGTTACCTATGATACTTTTCAAATTAACAATAATTTTTTGAATATTTAACTGATTTGTATAAAAAAATACACATTTAAATTAATTTTTAATGAGTGGCCGTTTAGAAACTTAGCCACTCTCTTTGAATACTTATTCCACTCCTCCTCTTGTCCATCACATATCGTCACACCAGGCTGATATCTTTGATTGTGACGACACACATACAAATGACCTCCCCCCTTATTTCTTTTAAAAGTAAATTTTATCTTTCATTTTACTTAATTAACGAACAGTGGTCGGAACAACAGGAAAAGCTGGATAAAATTTAAAAAATCGATATTTTTTGTTTGTGAAACCAAATATAGTATTCCGTAAAATATTAATCTCTGCATCAAATGCGGGGAAAATTTGGCTCACTTTTACGCACGTGGACTTTGATAGGGTCTCAAAGATGGCCTGCTTCCATACTTTAGCGAGGGAGAGCAAGAAATTTTTAGCAAACCAAAAGTTCCTTTTCAAAAATGATCCTAATAAAAGCTCTACGCTTCTCCGCTGTAATTCCGATTGAAATAAAAAGCCAAATCGGTAGTTATTTCAAAAATTAATAATTTTTTTGCTCATTACTGCTAGTTTCGTTTGAAACACGTTTACAAGTCACGTGTGCGCGCATGGTTATTAGGTTTAGCAGAAGCTAAACTTGTTGTTTTTTACAGTTTTGACCTTTTTTTCAAAAATTGATTTGTTACCATTTTGATCTCATGTTCGAATTCTGTGACCCTCACAACCCCCTGAAGACTACTTTTGGCGAATGTAAAGACAGTTTTTTCAAACTTTAAACACTAATTTACGGCTGTTATTTTGTTGTTTACAATATAGACTTTAAATTTGAATTCCTTGACCTCGAAAACATCCTGTCCACTACTTTTTATGAATGTAACATCTGTGTTTACAAATTGGATCCATCATTTTGTGGCGGCCAGTTTGTTACTGACCATTTTGACCTCAAATTTCTAATTCCTTGAGCCAAAAATCACTATTATGTCACTATTATCATCATCACTATTAGAATTTTAGCCCACTTTTTAAGTGTTTCTGACTACTGTGAAACGCCTTAAATAAAACACAAGACGTATGAATATAATATTTAGATGTTTTAAGGTTCTAACACATTGTCTTCGTATTCTCTTCGTAAGGCTGAAAATGTTATACACAATCGTGTTTTTAATAATTAAAGTTTTATGATTGTCTATCTCCCATTTCTATAGCCGTCACTCAATTATTGAATTAATGTCAACGCCTTTACTGTATATCCCACCGAAAAAACAATTTTTTTAAACTAGGCAAATAGTATTAAACAAATAATTCCTTTAATCGAAAGAAGAAAGCATATGTCATTATTAAACATCAAATACATTTTGACACGAGATTAAGATTACAGATATTTTAAATTGTGCAAACTATTATAATTATTATAAATATTACTTACAATTAGAATTAGAAAAAATTACTATGATTAAGCACAGACAACGAACAGCATGCCTCATTTTCTTGTAATGATGAAACTCCAATTAGTAGGAATTTGCATATCAGTGCAAATAATAAATATTCTCGAAAATTTTGCCATATATATATATATATATACACTTGTCGCTATTTCATTTGTTCTAGAGAATGATAAGGAATCACGCATACACTTATTCTATTTTTTATTACATTCTTAATGTTAAAAATAATCCACTCAGGGACGGAGGAAGGGATTCAGGCCGTTTGTTAAATTTAGCGGTTAGAGAAGGGGTATGGTAAGGAGAAATAAGTAGAATTAAACATCAAGCGTTTAATAATCAACATAGAACAGGTGTACCGTTGCCCCTGAATCTCATTAATGTTTACACTCACTGAAGAAATACGCAATTAGATAAAACACAAGAGTACAAAACCTATTTCACTTAAAAGAGACAATTTTTTTTGAAAGTCTAGAAAATTAACCGATTATATATTTCAATTAAATAAATTGTTTATAACAAATATAAAAGGTAAACTTTTTCTGTTGTAGGAATTTATTTCTTTGCGCAAATATTAGAAAATGGTGTTTTTCATAATGTCTTTAATGCTAATGGACGACCCTCAGTATTGGAAATCTTGCTAGCAGATGTCACATACTAAAAAATTATAATTATAATTGTAAATTTATATAATTATTTTATAAAATTTTATTTTTTTAATAAAAGAATAAAAAATTTAAAAGAAATGTTGATGCATTTATAAAGGTGCTATTTTTTAATGCATTATTTGTACAAAAATTTAAATGAAAACTTTTCTCTGGAAAATTGAGATGTATAAAAATCGTAAGCCTTAATTATAAAAATACTCGAACTATTGATAAGAAAACTCTACAGATTAAAATGAATCATGGGTTTATGGTCTCTTTTTAAGAGATTTTAATTAAAGGTCAATAAGAAATTCTTTTTTCTTGAATAATTTTATGCAAAAAGAGCATGGAAAAGATTCACATTCAAAAATACATACTTCCAAACTAGCTTACTTTTCGACTCATGAGAGACAAAAATAATCAATGAAAAAAGAAAGAGAAAAGCGGAATAACCAAATCAAATCTAACTATTTACTTTTTCAATAAACGTTCCTTTTTCTGCTAATAGGAAATTTCTGTGACGAATAGCAGAAGTCAAATCACAGAGATATTGGAAATGTTGTTAAGTGAAAATAATAAATCTTCTATAATTTCCTCTTCTAAATCCAACTCACAATTGTTATCTTTTGTGAAAATAAACAATTGTGTCGCATATTTTGGCGGAAAATGTAACTTTTTATTTTGTAGAAAACGTTAACGCGATCAAAACAAAAAATTGTCTTCCCAAGAAGCTGTCTCTACTAAATTTCTAGACTTTTTTTGTGATAAACAGTTTTTCTTCTAAACATTATTTTCGTATCTTGTATAGTTTTAATAAAATGTCTAATTTTTGAAAGAGTATTTTTGATGCATTTTTGATAAAGTCACATTTTATATTAAGCTAATACCTTCTAATTATTGGTTACTAACTTTTTAAAACCTTTATTCAGACGACGATAAAGCTGAAAGACTCCGGACAAATTATAAACTTAAAAATATTGTCAATTGCGGCTTTGCCATTTTCATATTTTGATAAAAAATAAAATTGGAAATCAATTAAAAAAAGGCGGAGTTATGACTTATTATACAGATCTACCTACCAGAAAAGGTTTATGGACATTAAATAAGATTTGAGGGTTGTATGAGAAATTTCGCAGATAACCATTTTTTTAGTTTTGCTCGACCTATAATATTTACCATGTGATACAAGATCAAATTTTAATTTTCTCTTCTGTTGTTCAGTTCAAACTTTAATGTTTTCTAAACTTGAATTTTTTATAATTTTAACACAAAATTCTAACTTGCATCTACCGGCATAAATTTTTATTTAAACGAAGAGTGATTTTCCAGCAAAATAGATGAATTTTTAATGTAGAAGATTAGTTTTTTAACATCAATCAATTTATAACTATCAAAAGAAAATATTCAACCAAATATAAGCTAGTGAAATTTATAGACAAACAAATTTTAGTTTAAACTCAAAAAACGAAATTCCAACAAAATACCTTAACTTCTAGCCAAAGAGATGAATATTAAAAAGAAAGAATAAATTGTTAACGATATTGTCAAATTGTCAAGAAAGAATAATTTTAAAATAAAAAAAGAATAAAAAATTAACCAAAAGAAATTTAAAAAAAATTATCAATCAAAGAGATAAAGTTTCTAATTCTACGATCAATTTTTCATCAAATAGCGAAATTCTAAAGCAAGTAAATTCGTTTTTTTTTTCAAAAAATACTAAAAATAAAACAGTTAAATTTGCAGTTAAAACTATTAATTAAGAATAAATTTCAAGAAAATAGTTTAATTTGCAACTAAAAAGATAATCTTTAATCATGCGTCGGGCGCGCTGCAGACTTCGCTCTTATGTTTGAGCGCGCCTAAGATGCGCGTCTGATAAATCTCACGCATCGCGTTCAAAAATGCGTTACCTCGTGCTTCGCGCTTAGGTATTTATTCTTTTTATTTGGAATGCTTGAATGAAACTTTAATAAAAAGATCTCTTTTAGATGGTGGTATAGATATGCCTCTTCATATTCTAAATTCTCTACTTCATCAGGTATAGTTACAGATTAGGTTTCTTAAAGCCCTGTAGGATTTGAGGTATACATGCTCATCATGATACTCGCGCTGCGCTCTCGATTTTTGAATGATATTCATAAAAAAGTTTTGTTCAATCATTTTTTTCGTAACTTTGGTCATTTTTCCACAATTTATTTTTTTGTTTTTTTTATTTTCAATGTTATTTTTCACGCATAAATTGTAGATCTTTTTTGGGATCACAATTTTTGATAAATCATGTTTTTTCGTATCCTGCCTCGTTTGACCACAAAATGGAATTTTTAAATTTTGATTACTTTTTGTGCAATCCAAATTTGAACTTTCGATTTTCCATGAAAATCCAAAAATTTTTATGATAACAAACACCTCCTTTCTTTTAGAACGTAAAAAAGTGTACCAAAGATAGATTTGATTTCTTCATTTTTTCGAGAGTTATCGCGTTCACGGACGGACAGCCGGACGGACGAACAGAGAGACAGACAGGTGCTATCCTTAATTTCAGACAATTCTAATACTTTTTCAATCATACATGATGAGAATGTAAAAAGAATCATTATTAAAAGAGTTGAATTCTCAGACCAGAAAATTTATTTAAGTTTTTAAAAATATTTTCTATAAAACAGTTAAAATAGTTATCAAAATTCCTATTAATTGAACTTGATTTTTGCTGAAATAACTAAAAGTATTAGTCGCACGCGACGCGTGCGTGTAACTTTTATATTTGAGTTTAAACATAAATTCTACAAAATACTTAAAAACTTTAAAAATGAGGTTAAAAGACACTAGATATTTCGAAAAATAATATACAAAGTTTAAACATTTTTTATTTTACAGCATTTTTAAGATAATTAATGGTAATTAATATATAATAATATTTTAGAAAAATTAAAATCAGCTTGAAAAATATTAACGTATTACGAAGCTTTTATTTTCTAAGCTCTTTTAACCTTCCAATATTCATAAATATCTTCTAGGCTGTATATATGATGTTGGAATAATCTTCTAGGCTGATTTAGATTGTTTCTTAAACTTAAATAAATTTTTGACAATTCAAAAAATTGCCTAAAAATGTTCTAGATTTTTTATTCAACTTTGAAAAACCTTTTGACATTCTTCCTAATCTTTTTGAATGTTCTATTAAAATCAAATTGTATACACAGAAAATATTTTACTTTTTCTCTGAAAATTAAAGAAGTTTTTTATTGTTATTTAGAAACTTCAAAAAATTATTAAAGAGCTTATGATTTTTTGAAACCTCTTCAAATTTGTAATTACGTTTCGAATTAATGCAAATATTTTTAAAACTTCCTACAAAATGAAAAAAAATTGCCTTTAAATCTTTCAGATTTTTTCCAATAGTTTCTGAAATATCAGAAATCTTTACTGAATGAAACTGTAATTTAAGCAGGCATTTTTAAATTATACTATTACCGCAAAATTTTTCAGAGATGAAATAAATTTTATATAAAAACAACAAAATGCTTAGTTTTTTTAAATATCTAAACAGTATTCTGTGGGTAACCATCTAAAACTAAGTACTGAACTATCCGAATAGCGAATGGAGCTAATATTTCTGTATAATTGGTAGTACTTAATAAAAAAAGCAGATTATAAAATACTGTACATTTATTATTACTTGACGAAGTATAATTTTACAGTAAAATTTTAACAATAAATTTTTTAATAGGAATAATGCAATGATCTATTTTTCGTCCTAAATTGTAGATTATTCTTTAATCGTTTGGAAATTATTTTTTCGCTTTCTTGGACAACCATATTTCTTTAATGTGGTCCTAATTCAGGGATAAACTGAAATATGTTGGTACAGTTAAATGGATGAGGATGATACTTTGAGTTTATAACAATTTTTCGCACATGGATAGCAAATATATGAGATTTTGAAATCCTATTTCTTACATTAACCTTATTTTTCCCTGCAAGTAGTAACGTAATTTTTGGTCAGCCTTTTAAACAGTTCACTATCAAATTCTGGCTCAGAGGGGTAACTTGACTGCTATTCTTCAAAAACCGGTGCAGAACCGGAAAACACTATTTTAAAATAGTAGGAAAAATGTTTGTATTAAAGAAAAAAAACTATAAATCGCAGAAAATATAAAAAGATGACTACGTTTTGCAATCACCTTTATAACCCAATTATTATTTTAAACTAAGGAAATAATATCTTGAAAGCATTAGCGAAATCACTGTAAAATATGAATACCATCTAAATAAAGAAGATAATTACTAGCGAAATTCTACGAGTCATCCACATTATTTAGTAGAGCTTAATAAAAAAATTCATCATTAGATTAGCCAACATATTTTTTTAATTTGATAGCGGAAATCTATTCATTTCCCAGTAAAAATTTAACAAAAAGGAACAACTTGTTCATTGAGCGTGAATGTGTGACATTCTATTTTTGCTTGAAAAAAAGAAAGAAATGCTTTAAAATTTATAAATAAGCTAAATGAGCTTATCCTAAATGATTTAAGTACAAGTTCTATGACTTTAAAATGTAAAGACAAGAATTATTTTAATACTAATTTTATTCTATCTCATTTTATTTACCTTAAAAAATTTCTTTAATTTATGCAGACAAAGAAATTGTTTTTTAATTTCAATACATTTTTCGTTGAATATAAAAAATATTTTTCTTCTACAGAAAAATATTTCTGCTGAAACAGCAAACTAAACCTTTATATATACTTTTTATAACCAAGAAAATTGTATTATTAAAATTAATGTTTTATTGACTGCTTTGCTATGATTTTTTGATACGAGGACATTGTTTACAATAAAAAATATTTTTTTGAACGTACGCTCCTTCTGAATTAATTTTTTTATGCTTATATTTCAATGATACCATTTTTAGTTGAAAGTTCCATAATTTTATTTGAAAATACATCCTTTTTGGTAGAAAATTCATTTATTTTGTTAAATATGTTATCGTTTTCAGTGAAAAATGAAAATCTTTAGTTGAAAATGAATCGGTATTAGTTACAGTTTCAACTTTTTGTTAATATTTAAAAATATTGGTTAAAATTTGTCCTGTTCCATTTATTAATGGATTGATTTTTTATCAAGAATAGAACTACTTTCTCATAAAATCAATATTTTGATGTAGAAAATTTATCGATTTAGTCAAAAAGTGTCATCTATGATTGAAAATTTAAATATTTGGTTAAAACTAGTTTTAACTGTTAAAAATTCAAAGTGACCGGCAGGGTATTTAGAAAATATAGTTCAAACTAGGCAAATGAAAAGAGTTGTTATAAACGCGTTTCTGAAATCTCTGATTACAAGAAAGGTAATATTTTATTAATAAGCAGTCATATTTAATTAGATTTTCATTTATTTTAAAGTATTTAAAGGGTTTATTAACTTCCTGGGGAACAATATTTAAAAAATATTTACAATAATTATTACAAGCACTTATCAGTTAAAGTAAGATAGTGTATTATACACCTACGAGTAGAAGTAGAAATTTGACACAGAGGTAAATTTTTCAGTAAGGGGCGTGGGCGCGTACGTAAACCCTAACAGGGGAGTTGGAAAATTTACAATATCCTCAAAATGTTGGAGATCTCTTTACCCTTAAATGGCCTATGTTGAAGCTTAGCAATTTTCACTATTTTCGATTTTTCTAATTTTTAGGTAACGGATTTAGAGTTCCGCAAAATTGTAAAATTGGAAACCATACATTGTTCCTGAATTTTTTCAGAATTAGTATTTAAGGAAACCAAGCCTTGGTTCATAAAATGTTAATTCAGCATTTTCCAAATTTGCAGAATTTCATCAATTCTTTTAAGTTCATATTTTTAAATTAGTTTTAAAGAATTTAAACATTCTCATAATTTGAAAAATTTTGAAACTCGTGAAGATTTTAATAGAATTAAAAAAATAATAATTTCGGAATCACAAAAATATTTTAGAATATCTAAACATTTCAAAAATCTAGAAGATTTTCAAATTTTTAATAATTTTTGGAAAGTTTAATATATGTATTTCAAAGATTTGAAAGATTATCAACATTTTTAAAAGTGTCAAAGTATCACAAAAATTTTAAAGAGTTAGAAAATTTTCAAAATGGAGGTTTTCAAAATTGTCAAGACTTTCAGATTTTTCCCTTCTTCTTCAAATGATAATAAATTTTTAATTTTTTAAATTTTGCGGAATTTTTACAAGCTTTTATCATTTTTAAAGATTTGAAATTCGTACGAATTTAGACAAATTTGCGAATAATTTGTTTTAGTTTTTTAAAAAGTTTCTAGAAAAAAAGTTAAAAAAGTTTTTAGAAAGTTTTTTAAAAGTTAAATAATTTTTTAAATTTTGGAAATTTAAGAAGATGTTTATCAAAAAAGATTTGAAATTCTTAAAAATAGTTCAAATTTAAATCAATCTGATAATATTGAAACTCATGAAATTGAAAAAAAATTTAAGTTACAAAAATTTTCAAATCTGAAGAGTTTCCAGAATTTTTATCGTTTCAAAAATTAGAGGATAATATTTGAAAGTTGTTAAAATAATAATGAATTTAAATTTTTTTAAATTTTTTGGAATTTTCAAAAGCTTTTATCATTTTTGAAGATTTGAAATTCGTACGAATTTGGAAAAATTTGCGAATAATTTGTTTTAGTTTTTTAAAATGTTTCTAGAAAAAAAGTTGAAAAAGTTTTTAGAAAGTTTTTTAAAAATTAAATAATTTCTTAAATTTTGGAAATTCAAGAAGATTTTTATCAAAAAAGATTTGAAATTCTTAAAAATAGTTTAAATTTAAATCAATCTGATAATATTGAAACTCATAAAATTAAAAAAAAAATTAAGTTACAAAAATTTTCAAATCTGAAGAGTTTCCAGAATTTTTAACGTTTCAAAAATCTTAGGATAATATCTGAAATTTGAAAGTTGTTAAAAGAATGATAAATTTAAATTTTTTTAAATTTTTCGGAATTTTCAAAAGCTTTTATCATTTTTGAAGATTTGAAATTCGTACGAATTTGGAAAAATTTGCGAATAATTTGTT
>JAAAKG020139792.1:0-12269 GCA_010014905.2 Druon quercuslanigerum | reverse complement strand
TTTTATTACACCGACCAATGACCATCGTAAATCTTACCACGTGAAGGTAATTTTCGTTGCAGGTGAAGATAAATACGAACTCAGTGAAAATATTACCCTTTCTCTTTTTTGTGTAAGTCGGTATAAAAATTGATTATTTATTAGGCTTTAAACATCCCTCTTGTCTTTTTACAGACTTAAGTTTGGAAACTAATTGGGACTCCAAAAAAGCTTTAGACCCTCTTTTAAAAGGGATGGAAGGACCTAGTGCTTCAGATGGTGAGTATTTTTAGGAAATTAGGAATCTTTTTTTTCTTCAAAACCTCTTTGATAGATTTTGCTCAAATTCTTACATTTTGAAGATCAGACTTCCTGAAACAGAAGAGTATTTTCATACTTTTAACATCCATATATATAAATTCTAATATCTTAGTAAGTAAAGTCACTACAGATTTTTTATTAAAATTTCTAAATTTATTAAAATTTCTGAATGACTAAAACGCTAGAGATGTTTTAATTGTAGTATAAGGGTTGAAAGCAAATTAAAAATGAGCGCAAGATGCATTTAATTACTAAGGTATATATCTGATTTCACAATAAGAGGAATTTTATTATTCCCTTGAACTAAGAATTCGGAACATCGACATTTCTTGGTAACTAATAAAACACAAGTTTTTGTGATTAATCTTTGAGGGTAGGAAATAATATTAAAGTAAGTAGGGAAAATGTAGACGAGAAGGATATGTGTTTAAATTTATTAAAGGGTTGCTTAAAGATCCCTCAATTGTCGTAATAATACAATTGATATTTCATGCAGGAGGAAGTACCAGATTTTTTTATAAATGCATTGATAAACAAAATCACTTTAAAACTGATACAGGAAGCTTTTCTTTGCAAAATTGTTGTTTACATTTATTTAAGTGTGCTTTAAGCCTTTCATATTTGAAGAGGAAAGAAACCGATATTGTATAAACCCGTATAACTATAGCCTTGTTTCGATAATTGAATTATTTTTACACTATTCAGATAATTAATTTACACGCTGATCTTGAAACTAAACGTTTCTCGAGCAGGTTTGAAAGGATTTTATTTATCAATGAAATATCGAAAAAAATATCTTGTGCTTTAACGCTAATTATATATTTATTTCCTTGTTTTGATAGTAAAGGGATGATTTAACAACCCTTTACATAAATTCGAAGACATATGCTTTTTATCTACACCTTCGCTATTCACTTTAATTGGCTACTACAGTGAAAAAAATGCATTATACCGTTTATGAGCTTAGATTCTTATTGTCCCACGAATCTTTATAAAGCTCTACATTCTGATTATTAATCTATTTTATTACAAAGTGTATCTGCTTGTTAAAAAGTTCATGCCCTTATTTTCTATTTTTGACTACTCTAGAATATTACAAACAACTGTCGAGTTCTTATTATAATATAATTTAGGTATTTAAAGTCAATAATTTTTGTTTCCTTTCACAGATTTAAGTATGCAGTCTAGGGGCTATAAGCCCCCTGTGTCACAATTCAGTGGAAAAAAAAAATATGATTGTTATAAAATAGATAATGCAAAATTCGCATTTCCATCTGCCGGACCTGCACCATTTCCTTTGTATGAAACATTCTATGAATTTGCACCACATCATGTTCTAAAATACGAAGTACTAAATGAAAATTCTCCACGCTTTGAGCCTATCAACACCGAAGGGAAAAAGTATATTGTAGCAGTAAACTCTCTTGGTGACATTGTTGGAATTTATTCGCCTTCTTCCGGTACCATTTTAAGAATTTATGATAGTGATGAAAAGACCCAGCTGACAGTAAACATAAGCTCCCACAAAGTTAAACCTTACAGCAAAGTTTTTGGATAAATCTGCCTTGTATTGGAATTGGCGTCCTAAAGATCTCTTCTTGTATGAGTAATTTCACAAGTTTGCAATGCATTCTGTAATTAAAAACAATGGAAAATAAATATCAAAAAAATTTAATTTTAGTTTATTTTATCATAGGCCTTATTATTATTATTATCATTATCCGCAAAATGTCATATCACAAATTTATTTTATTAATTTAAACCAAAACTGGAACTGAGACAATGTTTATAGGTAAAGAGTTAGGCAGGTAATGAGGTAGGCAGGTGAATAATAAAAAATGGATACGCTAAAGCTTGTCCACCACGTGTATATGATACAGGCAAAGTAGATAATATAGGCATTGCATGTAATCCCTAAATATTATATACAATTCGTGGCATGAAATAGGTGAATTTTGAATATAATGATGTAGTTAAAGAAGGGCATGAGAAATTGAGGAACAGTTATAATATTCAATAAACATTCACTTGCTATTTATTTTAACATGATATGCTGTAATGGCATTTTGATTTGATGGCAAGAGATTACTGCGCAGCCACTGTCCTCAGTGACATCTCTATTTCCTGCTAGATTTTATGATTCATTAATACAACAATACTGAATAGTATAATCCAATTTTAATGCACAATTTTCATCAAAGTTTTAGTTTTTTTTTAATTAAACTCTAATACAAATTTTAAGAGATTCGTGACAAACGACTGTTTAAACCCTGTAATGCGATTTTCAAATTAATTGCACATACACGCAGAAAAAACAAGAGTGAATTTTCTTTTCCTGTAATTTGCGAGCGAGTGAAATGATTTTTTTACATTAGCCTAAAGGAAGATAGTAAATCTTTTCACGTAAAGGTAATTTTCATTGCAAGTACTGATAACTCTCAAACCAGGATAAAGTTATATATCTTGTTTTGTGTGCAAGTAGATACTAAAAATTGCTGGCTCAATAAACTTTATATAATTTCTTTTGTCCTTTTACAGACTTAGGCTTAAAAAAGTTGGAGCGACATTGATGTTTTAGAAGATTTTGTAAAACAGATGCAAGGAACTCCAGAGACTCCAGAAAGTCAGTATTTTTAGGAAGATTATATATTTATACCTCTTTATATTATTTATCTTGTTTTATTTATTTGAGTGAAAAGAAAAAACAATCTATAAAATGGCAATCACCATTTCAATATAAAACATAAGGTTACCTTTGCGCTGAAGCGTTGCCGAATTCATTATGAAATTTAAAGGATTTTTAAGGATTTTAATAGAGGTGTGCAAAAAGTCTGAAACCCGGTACTTGACAGGGCTCATTTGATCCGAGTTTTGGAATATTTTATTTGTATGAAACTTGATACACATGCAGATTTTGGTCGCTGATGAATATATAATAATATAATATAATGTAATATAATAAAATTTGATATAATATAATATATAAAATAGGGTTTGAAATGGCGGATTTCAAAAATGGCCGGGAGTAGATACTGAATCACATGGTGGGCAATGCCTAGGTCTGACTATGCATGAAAGAGCGAAGCAGCATCTCGGAGATCATGTTATCGCATCTCATAGACTACTGCTGGTGGCTCGAATGAAAGTAGGAACAGAAGATTATTTGTCATATCGTGCTACGCCCCAGTGTATAGTAATACGAGAGAAGTAAAAGCCGACTTCTGAGACACTTTAGACAATACAATATGTATTTGCTTTCATGGTGAATAAATAATTCTGCTAGGAGATATGAACGGATTAATGGCAATTCAAAATCAGGGTACAAAAAAGATACTAGGTAATTTTGGAGATCCAAGAACAAATTATAACGGAGACAGATTTGTTGGCTTGTGCTTAGAAAAGGGCCATAATTAAGCTTCGACTATCCTGTTCCGCGTTCCGCCACATTCTTGGAAGACGCATTTAGCTATTCAGATAGTCGTCTGGAAATAACTCCTATTTGACTTTAAATCATTTGCGTGATTGCCCACCCGTCAGTCAAGTGAAAAGCAAAGCAATATGGTCATGCGCGCCAAATTCAGGTACGCTTCACGCTACCAGCCGCGCTCGTGTCGACAGTAACCTAAAAAAGTGAGTTTTTATGCACGTTTTGTTAATGTTATATTTTTGTTTTATTCATGTTGTATTCGCCTGACCTGTGATCTGTCATGCGACGACCTTTAGAACTTCTTCTAAAAGCTGCATCCCTGTTCGCACAAACGTTGGATAATATCTTTAGAACGGCTCAAAAACGTCCTGAGTCAGTCCACATAGCTTTCCATAAACATACAATATTACAGAGACGTTTTAAAGAAGCATTTGGAACATGAAACGTTTTTAAAACATTATTTGGTCTGACTAAGGGCAATTTTTAAAATGTTCAAATAACGTGTTTTAAATTGTACGTCCAAGAAAAGTTTTTGGGACGTTCCGGTGGTTAAAGCCAGTTAAACGGCCATTTAAAAGTGGTGGATCATCCAGGATGGTGAAACCGGCCCTAAGAGTGCTAGTTAAAGATACAAGGACAATAAAAGGCCTGAATACAATACTGATTATTATTACCTTCTGTTTTCCAAAATGAACTCAGCTCAGGGTTGGTGAAAAAATATAATAAAAAAATGAAAAAAACGCGAATCAAAATTGAGAAGCTACAGCAACCGGAAGTGCTAATAGATTTTCAGACCAAGATAGACGAAAGCATAAATAGGGCAATTAATTAGGCGCTTATGAGAAACTTATATATAGGGGGAGAATTGACTATGTTTCGAGATATTATTGTTAGATGTGTGGTCGAAGTGGCGAAATGATGAAATTCAGGCAGCCCAAAATGAAAAGAAAGAAAAGTACCAAAGAACTTTTAACATGGCAGATCTTAGCGTAGAAGTAAGAAATATACGTTAAAATGATTACAGACACAAAAAGAGGATACTCAAAGGGCAAGGCAAGAATGGTAGAGATAAAATCAGAACAAAAGAAGAGAAGAAAATACAAAACGACTTTGGAGGAAGCAAGAAACCACTTCACAAAAAAATGAACGCAAGTAAAAGTGCAAAATTTGTCATCATGAAAAATAGTAAAGGTGAAATACTATGAGATACTGGACGCTTTGAGATACTATTTTAAGGGGAAATTCGGAAACAAACCTATGGGGCATCACAACTGAGATGCAGAACACGATGCGTTAGAAAATTCCATTGAAAAAGTATGTGTCAAGGAAAAAAACGATTATCGTACCAATATACAAAATAAAGGGAGATAAAAGTAACTTTAATAATTAAAAAGTGATTAGTGGATTAAGGAACGTAAGTAAAATATACTACAAAAAAATACTTTTTCGTCGAGTAATGAAAATAACAAAAGAAAAGATTTGGAAGGTCGGTACAGATAAAATATTTAGTTAAGTGCAGATCACAGAAAAAAGTTTGATAGCAGGAAAGGAAGTTTTCTGTACAATTTTTACCTACAAAAAGCTTTTGACAAAGTAGATAGAAGTAAACTTTGTGAAATACTAAAAGAGTACGGAGTCAATCGATGGCTCCTACAGGCAGCAATGCAATTAATATATACGGGCAGCAAGGCACGTGTAAAGGTAAATTGTAAATTGAGTGACTGTTTCGATATTATCCAAGGCGTTAGACCAGGATGCGTTGAGTAAGAGTTCTCAAATGATAATTTTGTTATGACAGAATCAATCTAAGACTTTCAAAGAATGTTGAACAAACTGAATACAGGCATGGAGAGAATAGACCTCAAAATCAACCTAAATAAAACGAAAATCATGGTATTTAAAGGAAAGGGTGATAAAACAATATGCAGCATTGTCTTCAATGATGAGGTAATAGAAAAATTTCTTAAGTTCATGTACCATGGTAGCTTATTTACTAGGGAGCCCAGAGTCAGAACGCGGAAAGAATGGTTAGAATGTGTGAATCAGACCCTAGTTAGAAGAGACATAAGAAGCCACAGAAACACGAAAGCATGCATGAAAAAGTGCAATGAAGTGAAGGAAGCTTGACAAGCAAGTCAGGACAGAAAAGTACGGCGAAAAATATTTAATAAAATGAGGTTCAGTAGAGATAATGATGCCTGAAACAAAAGACCTTGGAAAATAATGGCCTGAGCTGGGAAACTCACGTGGCGAGTTTGTGAAGTTCTTATCTTGGGGTGAGTGCTCCAGAGATTGATCAGTAACCCTGTCAGGAACTGTTGCGAAACAAACCTGTTACCTGATGAAATGAATCTTGTATTCCAAACGAATCCAAAGAGTCAAAAACCCACTTTTTCGCATTAATCCCTTCCCCATCGAGTGTCTCACGACTACCCCGAAAATAATAGTATGATAATAACTAAAATAGTAATATTCAAAATCGTGAAGAAAACATGCTGGTTCGAAAATTCCCATAGTGATTTAATTTGCACGAAATTTGATACTCGGCGGTTCAAATCAATCGGGCTGGAGTTGACATGTTATGCGATTTGAAAAATAATTACACATACACAGATACAGTTTTAACTAAATGTTCTTTTTAAAGATTTTTAAACTTAAAGCCATTAAAATTGTAACGCTCAAAGTTTTTACCTCTTTAAAGTTTTGACGATTCCAAGCTTTCTATTTAAAAATTTCCAGTGTTAAACATTTTATTTATAATTGCTTGTTATCTATACACAGTCAAATATTTCAACTAATTCAATCATTGCTCTTTTTTCTAATTAATCAGTTTTATATAGGTTAAAAATGGAATATTTGAGACAGTTAACATTTTCTATTATAGTAATGAATTTATATTTATATTATTATTAGATTTCGTATGAAATCGGGGAGACTGCCCACTATAACTATACTGGGTGCCCGTTTCAATAAAAAAAAAAATTCCTTGTCAAGACCCCGTCAAAGATATTTTCTGTTCTTTTAAAGAATAGTTTATTATAAAAAAAATTTAATACAATGTCTTTCGTTTTCCATTTAAATTCAGGCATATTCTACACTCCACGTCGCAGAATTTGTCTAAAAAGATATATGTCTTTTTTTAGTTTTTTTTTAAATAATAATTTTATTTATTTTAATTCATTTACTAACAATTATTTATAAATTGAATTAAATTAAACTGTATTTGAATAGAATTTGAAATGAAATCATTTAGACACTTACATTTTATAAACACTTAGAGTCTCCTTGGAAAATTCATTATTGTTAATTTTATAATAATGTGATTAGTGTATAGTTCGATTAAAAAATATTAATTTATAATTCTAGTTGATCAATTAAAAACGCTTTTTATACAAAAATATCAATTGCAACACCTTTTAATTTGTAATTGTTGGAGTAGTGGGAACTGCACTTTTTAATTCTTGAAATTTAAAATTCACCTTGAAAAAACTATGCTTTAAAATATAACATTTTTTAAAAGAATATTTTATAACTACACACTTTAAACTAAGAATATCATAATTTAAGAAGTCGACAATTGAACTTAAAATTTATGATAAGTTTAAATGTAACTTATTTTGAATGTATAGCTAATTTTGTAGAAAAGTAAAAAGATAGAAAGATTATTTTAAAGTACAGTTTGTCACCAAGCGATATAAAATTTATGATATTTCAAGTGATTGACTGGATTTTTCTTCTCATTTTTATAGTATCTTTCATATATGCAACTTTTCAACTTAAACTATGCCTGTAAATTAATATATCCTCTCGTACACTTTCTGTAAAAAATAGAATATTTTGACATTTAACTCAAAATTCAACTTCTCACAAGCGCTATCATATTTAAATTTTGTACGTACGTGATTTTCCGATATACTCTACGAGAGTTTGAAAAGAGTGTTAATGGTCTTTCAAATTTATTATGTTAGTTTCGTCTTGAAATCGCTCGCCAGCTTCGATATAATAAATATTACATATTGCTACTTTTTATTATAAATAATGCAACACTTTTCCACTTATTGTAAAAGAAATATTATATCAGCTAGTCGAAAACCAGGATATTAATTTTTGAAACACATCACTTATTTTCGTGTTTTGATATGGTAGTATTCTTAAGTTTCAAACGTTTTTATCATATACTCATACGGAATGTCTCTCCGTGTACAGAGGATATTTTGCGAGTTTCGCTCTATTAGCTTTCAGATATCGTTTTATCAGTAATACATGTACTACGTATAGGATCTTTAAAAATTGATTAGTCTACCGCGCTGTCACAGAAATATAGAGTTTTCGGGTATGCATATGTTTATGCTGGGTGCATAAGTTATTTTAAGACAGGGGTACTTTTTGAAAAGTTTTATAGTTTTTAAGAGCAAAAAGAATTTTTTTGTTTAACTTTCTATAGTGGAGGTGCTTGCATCCAGCACCTCCAAACTAAACTCTGTTTCTTTGAGAAATATAAGAGAGCCTGAAAATCGGAATTTCTGCTAAAGAAGAGCACAAAAAAGCCTAAAATTCTGATATGCTTACATTTAGCTCAAGTACATATGTTTTATTTTAAGGGTAGTTTTTCGGAGATAGGGATTGCTTTTTCGAAATTTATTTTTGTATCTTTAAAGAGCTCAAGGAAATCCTAAAATTCTGGCTCAACAATGATAAACAAAGAGTGCTACAAATGTAATCTAAGAAAATGTTGCTAAAAACAAAAATTTGAGACAAAAATAAAAAAGAGGAAAGAAAAATGAGAAGGGAACCAACTACACCCCCTTTCTACTCTTTTTCTTTCTTTCGTCTTTTTATTTATTTTAATTAAATATCAAATCACAATAGAAAAACATTAAAAATACAATTAAACTAGCAACGTTTCGGTAGTCATAAATTACTCTTATCTAGACAAGAAAAATATAAACAATAGCACCAAAAAAGAGGTGTTCTCCCTTTGATACCTAAAAATCGAATGACAGTCAGTAGATTAATCTGTTGTAGACACACAAGAAATATATATCGTAAATAAATTCGAAATCGAGAAAGTAAAAGAAAAACAAGATTCATGAAATCTCACTGTTAAATGTGATTAAGCATATTAGCATAACTTTTGTTTAATTCATCCAAATCGGTTTTTTAATTAATAAATAACTTTTTTTGCTTTTTAATATAAATCATTTCCCTAAATTCTCTTTTTCTCTTATTTCTTTCACTATGAAAATTTTTTAAATGATTCCAGTCAAATTCATGTTCAACATCAACAAAGTCCCTTGTATGTCTGAAAAGAACACTCGTATAACTGCAACATAAACGAGCATCAGTTTTATGTTCCTCTATTTGAGTATTAAGAAGGCTTCCAGTCTGTCCCATGTAATTCATCTTACAGATCCTGCAACCGATCTTGTAGACAACACCACCTTTTTCAAAATTATCTAAAGGGTCTTTACCAAAAAGTAATTACTAAGTCCATTTTAAATAATATACGGAAAATAGTATAAACTTTTTACTTTTTTAATAAAGTTCAATAGTTCTAGAAATTTGGCCAAATAAACGGAAGAACAAAAGTACTAAATAAACTATGTTCGGTTAACACTTTTTGATTATCTGCAGGCAAAATATTACTTTGGTTGTTTTTGATTTGTGGAATTTCAATTGCAATATGTTTGTCAATTAACTTTTGTCGGTAATGATTCGGAAAAAGGATATTCTTAATGATATTTAAATTTCTTGCATGAAATGGAAAGTGGGACAATTCTCTGTCAACCAAATTCCTAATTACTTCGATTTTATTTAGAAAAGGTTAAGCAGAAAAAAATGTTATATCCTGTCTGCATATGTACTTTTCCTATACCAACTGGTGAAAATACTACCATCCCAACCCTTAATCACTTATATGTCCAAAAAGATGATTCTATTATTCTGCTCTATTTCATGAGTAAATTGAAGTAACCGTGTGATAGAAAGTAAGTCGAAACTAATGATAGAAATAGTAAAAGATGTTGAATGAAATATATACAAAATTCCTATTTTGGATCAGCAGAGTTTCCGAAACAAGGCGTTACACGTCTCAAAGAGCTTTGCTGATAAATTTTTTTTTGCATATTAGTAGTATGGATCGTAAGATTTCTGAAGGTTTCATGATGATGAAAGAACTTCTTGGAAACAACCCTGATATAGTTTGCATGAGTGCTGATAACGGCAGTATTAAATAAATAATTTAAATAAAAGAGAATCAGGTAATCTTAGGTATATAGAGAAATTGCTTTCTAATAATAATAGTTTTAAATTATTCCATAAGGACCGGTTAAACAAGTTAAAAGACACACTTTTAAGATGCCTGACAAGTGGACAAACAAAGGACTTCTGGGAAATGATATAAGATGGACTGATACAATACTGAAGACACATTTCTTCACAGATGTTATGGTTTAAGAAAATTTCACAAAGTTGGATATCCATTGAAAATAGTTTTTTCAACGAATTATACTCCAACTAAATTTTTGGAACAAAATTTTGATTTGAAATTAAAAGACTCTATCACAACTTCTAAATATTATGTAAGAAATAGCTAGCCAATTTTAAAAGTTTATTATTTATTAAACGGTTCCATATGATTATGTATTGATTTTACATAAATGGGTCAATATAAAACATGTACTCGATTACGTCAAAAAGATTTTATCGCAGGGATAGCTTTTGTCATGAACTCAAATTATTTCAAATTTAATCGATCTTTTTATGGACAGAAGTTTGGTACTTCCATAGGTTCAGTCATTTGTCCGATTTTATCAGAAATAGTGATGGAAGATTTGGAGGTTTTTGTTTTCAAAAAATTAGATTTTATTTTGCCTTCTTATTTTCGGTACGTCGACGATACCTTATTATATGTTCCTCTGGAAAAGTTGCAGAATGTCATTGATGCTTTTAATAGTTTTCATCCAAAACTTCAATTTTCTCATGAAATAGGACAGAATTATAGAATCAGTTTTTTGGGCATAGAAGTGATAAAGGGTCCGAATGGTAATATTATTATTAATTGGTATAGCAAATGCACATATTCAGGCAGAATATTAAATTACTTCTCTGCTCATCATATTCAAAACAAGGTTGCATTAGTTAGGAATTTGGTTGACAGAGCTCTAGGTTTGTCCCACTTTTAATTTCACACAAGCAATTTAAATATTGTTGAGAATATTCTTTTTCTGAATCATTACCCACAAAACTTAATTGAGAAACATAGTGCAACTACAATTTAACAAATCAAAAACAAACTTTTGTTTAAAAAGTTCAAAATTCATACCATATTCCCTATACCATTTAAAATGGATTTAGTGATTAATTTTTGTAAAGACCCTTCTTAAAGACGCTGTTATAAGAGTGTTTTTGCCAGACATAAAAGGAAATTTATTGATATTGACCGTATTGACTTCTATTTCGCATTTATTTAATACATATATTTCTAGTGTGTTTACAACAGATTGACCTACTGACCCTCTTTCGAATTTCCGGGATTAAAGAGAGAACACCTGTTCTTTGGTGCTACTCTTCATAATTTTCTTGCTTTGATGAGGGTACTGTATGAGTACCGAAACGTTGATAATATAATTTTATTTTTTATTTATAATTCTCTTTTATTGTGATTTGATAATAATACAAATTAAAAAAACAAAAGGAAGTAAAAGAAAAAGAAGGGGATATGGTTGGTTGCCTTCTTCTTGTTGTTTCCTCTTTTTTATTTTTATCTGAAATTTTTGTTTTGAACAACAATTTTTTTGGATTACAATTAGAGCATTTTTGTTTGTTCATTGTGCTCCAAATTTGATCGTGGGATTCTTGTTTTTACAAGAGTTTGCATCTAAAAATAACGGGTCAATCTCTATATATTTCTGTTTCGATCTCATACTAGGCAATATGTGTCAGATGACTGACATTGTATTTTTCGCTTACTATATATATTGCACACATCTATTTAGTTATGAATAAAATCTATTTTAGGTATTAAAAGTCGAAAACTTCTTTTTCTTTTCACAGAATGAAGTATGGAGCCCAGGGGCTATTATCCCTCTCATTAAAAAATAAATTCGAAAAAGGGCGGAAAATTATTTCAAACAATAAAAAGACCTAATGTTCGATTGGCATCTACAACTACCGAATCTGCGCCGTCTAATTTAAGTTCAACAATACTGAAATTTACAGAAATTCTGCAATTCGAAGTACCAAATGAAGTATGTCCTCTTACGACCTCTCAGAGTAAGAAGACTTATCCTTATATGCGGGGCTCTACAAGGATGGACGAACCCTTCACCCAGCACCTACTCTACCAGAGTCAGAACAAGCCGGCAGCAGAGAAAGTGATGTGACAAGACCAACCATGGGCCATGGTTTCTCCCAAGCCAAAAGATCTGGCGGAAATGGATGAAGAGCTTTCTAGACAATTTTCAGAAGAATCCGACCTCTGGACTATCAATTGTTGTGTGTATAATGCAGCGAGAGCTTTGGCTGATGCGAACCGTAAAAC
>JAAAKG020139791.1:0-12269 GCA_010014905.2 Druon quercuslanigerum | reverse complement strand
TAGTTTGTACCATCTTTTTGAGCCGAGATAATGATTCCCAAAGTGACCGGACTACATGAAAAAATCAGATAGTAAGTAGTTGCAACTTCGACTAGGCAAGGTGCCCAGCTGGCTTATCGGTTCTATGGAGGGGACTAGGCACGTCCTAGCTAGCCTGATGTAGCGAGCGGGAAGGTCCGCCTCCTTAGTGTCCGATATCGATATTGACATACAAATAGCAGACTATTCTCTGTCCTTCACTTACTGCCCATGCTTCGAACATTATTTTTCCCTCATGATGGAGTTTTAATAGGTCGAAATTTGATGAAATCCTTAAAAGTCAATATTTACACAAAATGAAGAGTTCGAAACATAATGCGTATGTGTTTAAAATAGGTTTAAGAATCCGTTACCTGCAGGAAAGTGGAATGGAATAAGACGAGCCGATACTTATGGAAACCCCTGTCCTCAATTCGACAGAAGTGGCAAATTAATTGGAAATGAAAATTGCCTGTTTATAAATGTTTACACACCACTTCTCAAATTCAACTCTTCACGGGTAACATTCTTCATTTCAAAACATCGCTATACTGAATGTCACGATATATATGTATACAAATATATATTGATTGCCTTTATAAATTTATCAGAATGTCAAAGAAATAGAAAATTCTTTGCTGCCAGTCATGGTTTTCATACACGGAGGTGGATTTCTAAGAGGAAGCAACCAATGTTGTCGAGAAAATTATCTTTTGGACAAGGATATTATTCTTGTCCTCATGAACTATCGCCTAGATATCTTTGGCTTTTTAAGTACAGGAGATGCATCTGCCCCAGGGAATTTCGGTTTGAAAGATCAAGTTCTTGCACTCAAGTGGGTTCAGAAAAATATTGAAGCTTTTGGAGGTAATCCGAAGAAAGTCACTTTGCTGGGACAGAGTGCCGGTGGAATGAGTACTGGACTCCATGCACTTTCAAAAGCAAGTAATGGTATGTAAGCTTACAAAAGTATAACAATATTAAACCTATAATTTCATTAAAATAATATAATCAAATTCCACAGGTCTCTTTCACCAATATATCATACAAAGTGGCAGTCCTTTAAACGATTGGTCATTCAAAAAGAGAAGCAAAGTTATTGAAAATGCAAAGAAACTTGCGCCACTTGTTTCATGTGCTTTCAATAGCTCTGAAAGATTTATTGCTTGCCTTAGAACCAAAAGTGTACGTTGCTTAATGAATACGAAAAGCATTTTTGGTAAATTGGGAGCGTTTACAAGCATATTATGGACGCCGACAGATGAACCTGATGTTAAAGGAGCATTTCTAACTGATAGTCCGAAAAACCTGATTAATCAAAATCAAATGAAAGATTTACCTTTTATGAGTGGGTGCGTCACTGACGAAGGATTGGCGGGTACCATGAGTGAGTAATAATGAAAGAACTTAAATTTTATAGTCATATATCCATTATATATATTTATTTTGAAAAATATAGGGGTACATATATAAATATAAAGACTAATTTTCAGAATTGTATACTAATTCAACAGCGTATTCCTTCGCTGTATCCAAACTAAATGAATTAATTCCTTTCATTGCTGGAAATGCCCTTCTTGGGTCAAAAAATGAAGTAAAGTTTACCAATTCTGCTAAGAAATTCTATTTCAATAAAGAAATGAATGAATCTAATAAAGATAAGGTATAAATTTAGCTATTTTCCTGCAATGTGTTTTATCTCATAATATTTGCCTGCTTAGTACTATTATTTTCTTACAGTTTATTAGAGGTATAAGAAATTACATAAGTGACGCACAATTTTTATATCCACAACTGATAATGGTGGAAAAAGCAGCATCAAAATTAAAAAGTTCTATCTATTTCTATTTGTTCGGATATGGAGGTACAGTTTTACACAATAAAAATTTGGGAGTTGGTCACGGTGCTGAGATCAAATATATTTTTGAACAAGGTAAATTAAATGCTATAGAAAAATCAGTTAGCGAACTGATGATAGATCTCTGGACGTCATTTGCTAAAAATGGGTGAGAATTTTTAAATATATTGTCTCCACTTTATTATTTTATAATAACCTTTTAATTTATCAGTTATTTTGTGTATAATCTCATTAGCATTTAACTTAAGTTCATTTCTGCGAAATTTCAGCAAACCAGTATCAAAGCAGTTGAAGAATGATGACTTTTGGATGCCATACAACCCAAAAAACACTGTTCATCTTCAGATTGGAAAAATTAGTGATAATTTTAATCGTAATGTATCTCTTTTGAAAACTTATTTTACGCAAAGAATGCACTTCTGGAAGAAGAATGCTCCAATATAAATTGTATGGCTATAGATCGATAGAATTAACTATGTGCTGATTCTCGACTGACCATTTGTGATTCTCGCTTGATCGTTTTTTCACTGCATTTAACTACAGGCATTCGCCAGGTTTAACTCCATGGTTAGTTGCGGGAACTAGATAATATCGTCTACCCGTAACTGGCTGCGCTCAAGAAATTTTTTATATAGTTTTTTTTTTATATAATTTCATTTATTAAACTTTAATTTCAATCTCTAATAATTAGTAAAGAAAAGTAAAATATTCACAAATTATATGCTTTTTAAATTCTTATCATTGATAATAAAATATATATTAGGTGGATGTGAATGTTTACCTATCCTATTTTCATAAGTTTTCGACGTTTTCAAACGTCGGTCAGATCAAGGTGTCACCAGCAAACATACAGCCATCCACAGGCTTATGTGGCATATTGCACATGCATACTCATAAGAAGAGGTCGCGAGAGGTGCTTCGCTACTGGCTTTAGTTTTCGAGATATCGAGGTTATGTATGTACCGGCTAAAGTAATGTATGGCTTTTCATGTACTTCATGTAACAATCAGAGAAGAAGTTGTTTTGAAACAAAAGCGTCATCCTCTTGCATGTTTTGTTTCGAACCCGGTGAAAATTATTTTTAAACAAACTGAATTGTTTGGCTGCAAGATTAGATATTGTCTGCAAAAAGATTCTTTTTGTGACAAATGAAAATCCCCTCAACCTTAAATTTAAGAGCAACTTCCATTTGTGTCGAAAAACATCCTTTCAACGCAAGAAGAAATTTCTTTGAGTAAACCTATCTTCAACGATAATACACTCAACTTCCAGTTAAGTCAAAGCTCAGTTATGCCAATGATCAAATATATCAAAACGCACCGCCCAGGCATTTCACATTTCACACCCTCTCTACTTAGCAATACGTGACACTTAGCAGCACAGACACAGATACACACCGCACACGTATAAAGCGCACTCATTCATCTTTTCCGCCCCAATAGTAATTGGTGGGGATAAGGGGAATTTGTTGTAACCGAACAGTTTTCATTTCAAAGGCTTTCACTTAACTGAAAGTTGAGTGTACATATGTGTGGCAACTTTCTTAATACAAAAATGTATTTAAAATAGGCATTACTTAATAAAGATATTTGAAATAAAGATTATTGGGGTATTACCTGATTTACCTAATTGGGATTTTTGTAATTTGTTCACAATGAAAAATATTGATATTTTAATGATGAGTATTGCTGTAATTGGTTGAGAATAAAAATGTGTCATCTTTCCTACTTTGCTTTTCAAATGTAATAAAAATGTTCATAAAAAGTTCAATAATACTTGTATTAATCGAAGCGTCTAGGCTCACCGAAAATATTTCTGCTTTGCCCATCGAAATTCGATGAACCTAGACACGACCTATATTAATAATAAAAATATTTTGAATAAGTCTGTAATGAATACAAATCCGCCAAATGTGCATTTTCAATCAATGATTGTAATGCAAATTTTTAACACAAATTATTATTAAAGATATCCTATTTCATTTAAAAGAATAATTGATTAGTGATCTTACAATATTCTCTTGTGAAAACTTTATTCCATAATTAGCTTGTAGAGCTTATTTTAATTTTAATTAGTAATTTGATGTTGTGGTACGTGATTTTCAAATTAATAAGTCTTAGTAGTATATCTGTTTTTGTTATTATTTAATGGCGCTTCAAAACAATACATGACGGCGGTTTTTACGCTCGTTTCTTGAGAGGATCTTTTTTTAGACATTACTAAGTTTATTTTAAAAAATAGTAAAAATAGTTGCTTGAATTTGTGTTAATGTCAATGAGTCTTTGATACATAATTTTATGTGACGAATCTTATAACATTTAAGACATTGTCATACATTCCAGTGACTTTGATTAAATAGTGAAAGACTATTGATGTCACTGAAATTTTATATTAAAGAATTAAACTTGAAGTTCAATATTTTAATCCTATTATTTATTAGGATTAACGATTATTCAAGACAGATTATATTTTCATTAAATACATTGAACGTTTCTCTCATTAAATAATTACTTGCAAATGTAATTGAAATAGCTCATTTGTGATATCTATTATTTTTCTTTCACATTTAGAATACAAATTACACATTATTATCTAATGTAGGCTGTATGCTTATTCTTAATTATATATAAAAATTATTTTTAATTAAGAATAATTTATAACTTAAACTTAATTAACATTATACAATATTATTGAATTAATAATACAGTTACATATTTTACTTTTAGTTTTCATTGAAACTAAATCATCATTAACATGCTATGTGCTTTAATTAATGATTTAAAAAAAATCTTAAAAATTCAATTATCCTCTGAATTCGGTGAGTACATCTTTCGAAGCAAGCGAAAGTGTGAGAGGCAAAACACTATAGGGGGTGCATATGGCTTCACGTAACGCTGAACCAATAAAGCAAAGTAGACACATCAGCATGAACACAACTAACATAAGAAAGAATCAGGATAAAATTGATGAAAAAAGTTGTTTGCCCATAACCTACTACATATCTTTCATGATACATATGACGCGCCTTGAGGAAGGTAGAGAAGTCACTAACAACAGGCATACGAAATTTATCATGAAATATTTTAACTATCACATTGTTCAAATACACAGTGAAAAAAGTGTTTAAAATGATACCTGAATCAATATACTTTTGAAATACAACGAAAATGATACCGAATTCAAGAGCATTTTGATCGGTCGGAGTGAATGATCGACTTTTGAGATCATGATAACTCTACTCAAGAAAGTAGAACCGCAGTTTTCGAACGCGAGATAGATCGGCGATAGAAGATTCTTCCTGCCGTTCCCACACTCCTCTATAGAGTGTCTTGGCATATTATTGGGTCAAAGCTAAAAAATTAAAATTCTCACATTATTTTGATCATTTATTGTAAGTACTTTGAGTGTTCCTGTGTTTTTAAACTCCTAGTTTACTACATTTGTCAGATTCGCCAGACGAATTAGTACCTTTTGGGTCGAAAACAAGTCACCGATTACGACTGACCAGGAAATTCTCTAGATATGAATCCCATCTAGAATATTTGCTACTTCATAAAACAAAAGTCAGTAAGCACGATCCTACGACCAAGTAAGAGCTCATTCGGATACTTTGTCACGTTTGGAAACATTTTTCAGAGATAAAGGTTAAAATTTAAAACTGTATGAACAGTATGCCTTATTGTATTGAAGCTTTATTATCTGGTAAAGGTAGGCATACGAAATTAAAGATTCTATTTAAAACTCGGTTTTTATTATAAAAATTTCCTAATATAAATGTGTATCTTATTAAAATAATAATAAAGTAATTTTAAAGCTTTGGCCTAATAATCAGCATTTCATATAGCAACCTTTAGCAGATAACACAGCTTCAATGCGACAAGGAATACTGCTTAAACAGTTTTCAACTTTTCTTTTTATTCTTCGGCAATCTTTTCAAACGTGATTGAGTACCCGAATAAGCTCTCACTTGGCCGTAGGATCGTGCTTGCTGACTTTTGTTTCATGAAGTTCCAAATGTTCTAGATGGGATTAATATCTAGATTTTTTCCCGGTCAGTCGCAATCGGTGACTTGTTTTCTACATAAAACGTGCTAATTCGTCTGGCGAATCAGGCAAATCTGGCGAACTAGGAGTTTAAAAACACAAGAACGCTGAAAGTACTGACAATAAATTATTAAAATAATTTGAAAATTGTAATTTTTTAGTTTTGGCCTAATAATAAAGAAAAGCACTGTACTATTTGGCCGGAGGTAGATTGTAAGCACCTTGTTGCGTCTTCAAATCACGTCAGGGTCTCCACTTGTGGATTCACTCCACACACTTATGCTAATTCGATTATGAAATGTATTTCCGTTAATAATAAGATTTATTTGCACTATATAAAAAAAGTTTCTTAAAATAAGTAGCACCAGATTTCCCCAGCACGAGAAAGAGAGCGAGATATATCTGAGGTACGTAGATTGTAAGTATTGAGCCTGGCGACGGACATGTATCGGCCACATACTTAGGACATGACTTAGAAAATGAACAACTTTGGAAAATATTATAGCGCCGAATTTTGAGCTGCGACAAATCCTTATACGCCGCTTTCAGACTCGAACTTTTAAAAAATATCAAAATTATGACAATTATCATTCAGAATGTCATGAGTTATATCCAAAAGGTGATCTATCGTGTATTCAACACATTTAACTCATAAAGAATATTTCAAAGAACAAGATGATACATTTGGTAGTTTCTGTTTTCCAAATGACGGTTTTAAAGACCAATTTCTAAAAATAGTTGATAATCTGGCTTTATCTCGCAAGGCAGTTCAAAGGTGAATTCAAGCAATAAGGGAAAATGTTCAAGAGCAATCATCGAAAGGCATAGAATCATATGTATCTTTTTCATTTCAGTTAGAGAAATCCAGAGGTAAAACTAAAATGGTACTATTGAACTTGACTGATAGATTGATACTTGCTAATTCAAATGTAAAATAATATTCCCCAACTCTTATTTCTATAAAAAAGCAGATAAGAGGAAAAAATATTTACAGTGAATTAAAGACATACATGCATTTGATTAAATTTCCACTTTAAAAGCTTGTATCGATATGGATACACGTGACTTCTGCAATTGTTAATTTAAAGAGAAGTGCACATTGGATGCTGTACACGTGATGAATTTTTACTCAGAATCTTCTATTTTCGCTACATTTTACACCAACAAGCATTAAGCGCGTAAAACTTCCTGAATATCGAAGAGGTTTTGTATATATGGTAACTTGAACTATCAATTCAATAGTACTCATGTATTCCACTACAGAATTTTAAAAAAACTGATTAAAATACTTGAGGCAACTTATAGCAATTCGATATTGTATCAAAAATGCAAGTAGCTCAGTCGAAAAGATGCTGCGCTGTGATTTTTAGAATTTCGGGACAAAATGAAGGTTTGTTAATAACCACGGTGAGAATAATGGGAAGAGCTTCAAAGAACGTCAACATTTGGATTTTGGTGTTCAACATCAACCGGCTGCAACTTAAAGTCGATATTTGATGTTATAAGACTAAAGAACAGGAGATCGACTCCGACGATTTTGAAAAGTTAACAGAAGTTCTGAATGACTGTGATATTGAGGTTTTCCTATTGGATGAGTTTCTTTATATATTGCCGACTTTAAAAGACGCTTTTAATGAGAAATTTCCTAATTATTCGGCAATTAAAATGTTTTGCGAATTTGTAATCAATTCTTTAAAAGAGCGCGAAGCTAAGGAAGTGACGGAACTTGTAGAAAGGACGCTAACTTTGTTTATAATCACATTTCGACTTCAACAACTCATAAATTTCCTTTTGCAGTTGAATTTTTTAGGAAAATGTTACGAAACTACTTGGACTCTCCTTAATGTTTTAACATCTATTTTTAACATCTATGCTTGAAATGTTTGGATCAACAGTTATCCGCAAATCTATATTTTCAATAACGAATTACACGAAATAAAAGTTGAGACTGGCAGTTCCATCCTTCTTTCCAAATATCAAAAAGTTGTCACAAGCAATGTGGACTGTATCTTGATACAAAAATGATTAAAAATTAACGCAATCATTGACACGAGAGGGCTGGCACTTCTATCGACGAAGATCCCGGTGTCTCAATTCAAGATTAGAAACACTTCACGAAACTCGAAAACACCGAAAATCACACAATCGGAGTTAAATACCGAAAGGAAAAGTCGGTCAGATCTACAATGCAGACGATTTTCTTTACTGAGGACTTATTATCACATTCATTATTTCATGAAAACGTATACGCGGAGAATACGCTGAGAGACTTTCGATATCAGTATTTCGTTCATTCTATACCTATAATCAAAATAAAATGTAAGAATTTAGGAATATTCGAGGTACTGTTATAAAAATTCCTAATAAGAGATGATGGTATTTTTGTATATATTATTATATGTTTGAGAGAGTAAAAATTAGTATTAATGTTTAGAAAAAGTGTTAGTTACTGTTTGAGAATGATAAGTCTGAAAAAGTGACAATGGTCAATAATAAGTTTTATAAATAAGTTATAAGAAATGTATGAAATTGTAATATTCTTAAATAAGAATGCGTATTGAAATGAGAGTCACTAGTAATATCTGCAACTGGGATTTGCAAGAATTCGTGATCTGCGATTTCCCGCCAAAAGTCTTCAATCATACGTATGTTTGTAGTAAAAAAATTTGTAAATAGTAAAGTATAAATTGAAGCTTAATCAAATCTTAATTCGGCAATTTCTAATTTAAACTCTCAATAATTTACACATATAAAATAGAAGCTTTTGAGGAAGCTTTTAACACTTTACAATTGAGAATTTTAAATTAAGTGTAATTCAACTACGAAACTTAAACTTTAACACTTTTATCAACTGAAAAGTTCAAATATATGTGGTTTCAAAAATAGAAATCCACGCTATCGTTTTAAATGCACAAAATTAAAACGAATCCTTCATTGTAACTCGCATTAATAAAAATTTTAGAAATTGAAACATGTGCCTTTTCCAAATCAATAAAAACGTTCAGAAATAAATTTGTGCATATAATCGTGAATATAAAAAAGGCCTCTTGTCAAAAAATTGCATCCCTTCCAACTCAATATAAATCTTAAAAATATAAAACTTATTGCTAATTAAAAAAAAAAGCTTTAACAGAATTTAAAAAGATTTAAACTGTCTAAGGAAATTAAAATGGTGGAACCCAGGTCGGAGAAGGTGAAACAGAATGTAAATACCTACTCAAAGAGAAGGGACACGGTGGAATCTAATGTAAATACTATGCAAGAATCGATGGCTTCAAGAGAATATGTGGATGTGCAGAATATTTTAAAGGACTCAGGTAATATCTTTATTTCTTATTCTATTAAGGAGGTTCCAGAAAGAGTCTCTAGGAAGAAAATCGTGATGATTTTTGACCTGTCAGATCCTCCTGTAAATACCGAAAACCCTCCAAGCACGTCCACAAACCACACACCTTCTAATGATCAGCAATTGGAGTTAAAGCAGACAAAGGCAAGCAAGGAGAAAGGGAGAGCGGATCTACGATTATGATGGTCATAATCGTAGATCAGAGAAGAAGGAAGGTGCAAAAAAGCATTAGAATATACCCCCTCCCCTACAATACTGGCTTCCTCACCGAGTAAGTCATGCTTACCTATAAAGGAAATCCGTCGGTTTTGATCAAATCTTTAGGTTTTGAAGACCCCAGAGTCAGAAAAAACGTTTTTTTTACTAAGGTTTATGGCTGCCTGTATGTATCTCTGTACGTTTGTCTGTAAGTCTGTATCTTGCAGGCACGATAACTTTCGAAAGACTAAGCAGATTTAATTAAGCTTTAGCACACTGTTTTAAGGCCATATAATGAGTGGGTCACGTGGCCAGATTCCTACCTTATCGATACTTCTTTTATTTTCTATCTTATTTTTACAAAAAATGCCAAATCAGGTTGAAAATTTAGAATACGGAACAAAAAGCGCTAAGAATGGTGAGTCTGGTCCTAAATTTTCATAATTATACAACAAGTTTTTTGTTGTGAATAATTCATTTTTTCATCATTATTAAAATTTAGGTTCGAATAAAAATGAGTTGGAAATTAAAAAAAGTGGCGGTAAGATAGGAATCTGGTGACGTGACCAGTGAGTCACGTGGCCCTAAAGCATAAAGAACAGGACGAGTTCTTTAACTAGCCATTTTTTGGAAAAATATGAATAGGAGAGTGAACAAAGTTCAGAACAAAGTTTGTTTTGCAGAGCCGTATACCTTTGCGGTTTACGGGCAGATGTTCAACCATCTCCGCTTCGACAAGAAAATCGGAAGGCACGTTAACTCCCGAAAAAATACTCTAAAGCCAAAAAGATTGAGAAAGAACAGACTCTTAGCTACTAAAAGAACTAAAAAAAATAAGAAAAAAATTGTTTTAAAAATTTTATACAAAAAGCAAAGAGTATAATTTTTTCCCTAAACTTTGCTCTTTTTATTCAAACAACAAGAATAAGAAAATCTGCCCCTCCCCTAACTTTTCCTAATACTTTGCATCGTTTATTGGCTCAAAATTAGAATTTTCGATTGTCTAAATAATACTTTGTTTTCGTAATTTGCGTTGTTTGACTTGAAATTCAAATGTTGTGGTGCACAATCCACCCTCAGAAAACCCCAAGTTCAAATTCCCAACCTCATAATAATATTCAACAACTCACTAAGATCACCCCTACCACTCAAGGAAGAACAAAAAAGCAAAGAAACTATTCTCAAATTCTATTTTTATACATTGTTTATTTATATTTATAATACACATATACAATATAATATTACATATACAATAAATTTATACAAAATATTATTATTTTTAATATATTTATATATTATTCATAAATATTTATTTGTAATGAGCATATACGGCTATCATTTGTAAGGAATGTTTTGATACCATCGATGAAGCCGAATTTTCAAGCGAAGAGTAGATTTTCTGAATGAAATACTTATTTGGGGGTCATTAAAATGTACAATACTATTTTAAACATTATTTTCGCCCAATAAAATACAAAATTTATGTATTATTAATACTATTTGAGCAGAATAACTAACATGTTTCCCATGGTATTGCTTTCGGTGGAAGTGTCCATCGCAAGACTACTACCGTAATGCCTTGTCTACACTTACGCTTCAAGTGAGACTGTATTAAAGCGAGGTTTAATACGCTGATAAGATTAAGTGAGTGCCAGCTACACTGCATTATTAAATACTTTTCAAAAAAATATATTATTGTGCGGTTGGCAAGCATGACGAATGAAGTGGGCGACCATTTCAAACTGTTGACAGTTGATTTGATACCGACGCATTCGCTGCCTAAACCTGAAAATGGAAAATGTAGGCGAAAATCTAATTACAATTGTGCAATTTTTAACGGAAATTCTAACAATAAACAACCGTCGAAAATTGCTGCATAAGAAAGAAAGAGAAATAATCGATAGTGCAAGAAAGAAAAACACAATTGTACACAGCTATGCGTTACTTACAATTATAAATTTGTATTATGAAATATCGATATTTAAAATATATGTTCATGCTCTTAACATATGATACATTTATTTATTTTTCAGATAAAAATTTTTTTATGAAATTCAGGATGTCTAGAGCATTTATTCCTCTTGTGTGTGATGATGTGAGACCGTACATCCAAAAAAAGGATACAAGATACAAATAAGCAATCCTAGTTGATAAAAGAGTAGCGGTATGCATCACTGTTTTAAAAGGAAATGTTGATTTTGGTACTGATCTTTTTGGCATATTTTTGGTTCTATGGATGGCGCACACATTCCAGTACTTCCTGCCATGCAGCAAGCAGAGGAGTATCACAACAAATCACAACAATGAAAAAATCATTTCACTCAATCAATGTATTGGCTCTTATAGACCACAAGTACAGATTAGGTAAGCAAAAATAACACAACATAAAGAACAGATATCATAATTGAGCAAGGAGGTTATTAAAATTTTTATTTTAGTTTCGTTAACATTGGGGCTCGCGGGAGATGCAACGACGCTTCCGTGCTTCGAAGGAGCAATTTATTCCAAAATTTTGATAATCATCGTAAAACACCAACAGTACACACAAAATATCACATTATTGCTAATGCAGCTTCCTTTACAAACATATATAATGAAGCTTTATCCTATTACACGAAATATACCTTTGATACAAAAAAATTTGAACTATAGGCTTAGAGGGCAAGGATGACAGTTGAAAATGCTTTTGGCCGGTTAAAAGCTCATTGGAGAATATTATCGAGTGTCTTCTGTCAAAACAAAGTTGGAATAATGAAAAACTTAGTCAAACTTCGTTGACAGAGCTCCATGTTTGTCCCATGTTTC
>JAAAKG020139790.1:0-12270 GCA_010014905.2 Druon quercuslanigerum | reverse complement strand
ATGGATTAGGAGAAGAATGGATGAAGGAGTTGGAGGGTGCTAGGGGAGCGAGTGAGGGTGAATGAAAGAATGCATGTACAAATATATATTTGATACTAATATAATGAATATTTAAACAAGGAAATTATTTTATCCACAGTTTCACCTGAAAAGGGACTGATTTGCAATAACAAGAAAAATAATTTTCTACAAAATGATGAATGTTTAAATAAAGAAATAAATTTTAACCGCTGCAGTTCCACTTTTAACCAAGCATGTACTTCAAATTGTTTTTAAATTAAATAAATTTATAACAAAATACAAGAATTTTCAAACTAAAAGTTACATTTTCAAATAAAAAATATGTAATTTCCGCTTAAACAAAAAAGTTTTCAACAAGAAAACTGATTTTTTAATCAAATAGTTTAATTTGCAACAATAAAGAATAATTTTCAATTGAAATTAAATAATAATTTCACCGATAATAAAAATGTATTTTTAACAAATTATTAATATAAATTCATACCAAACATAAATTTTTATGAATAAAGAGAGATTTTCAAATAAAATGATAAATATTGAAAAGAATAAATAAATTTTACAATAGTTATTCATGATTAAAAAAAGACGATTGTTTAAACAAAAAGATTAACTTTTTGTGTAAGGGATGAATTTGCAAAAAATTAAACAAATTTTCAAATCAAACGTGCAACAACAAATATTTATTTTATACTTAAATAATAAATATTTAAAAAATGAAATTATTTTAACCACAGTTTCACCAAAAAAGGGACTAAGTTATAATAAGAAGAAAAATAATTTTCTACAAAATGATGAATGTTTAAAAAAAGAAATAAATTTTAATTGCTGCAGTTCGACTTTTAATCAAGCATGTATTTCAATTTATAAAAAAATTAATAAATTTATAACAAAATACAAGAATTATCAAACTAAAAGTAAAATTTTCAATTTGAAAAATATGTATTTTCCAACTAAACGAAAAAAATGCAACAAAAAACTGTTTTTTTAATCAAATAGTTTATTTGGCAACAGTAAAGAATAATTTTCAACTAAAATTGAATAATTTCACCGAATAATTCATAGTTTTAAAAAAAGGTTAAATCTTGAAAAAAAAACAAAAAATTAATTTTTTGCCAAAAATATTAATTTATATTAAAACTAAAAACAAAGATTTTTTAACTAAAGCAACAGAAATCATAAAGAAGAAAAATGTATTTTTAACAAAATATCAATATAAATTCATAGCAAACATAAATTTGCATTAATAAAGATAAATTTTTAACTGAAATGATAAAAATATAAATAAATTTTACAATAGTTGTTCATGGTTCAATAAAGGATGAATTTTCAAAAAATTAGCCAAATTTTCAAAACAAATGTAGAACAACAATTTTTTATTTTATACTAAAATAATTAATATTTAAGCAAGAAAATTAATTTTAACCACAGGTTGACCTAAAAAAGGACTAATTTAAAATAACAAGAAAAATAATTTTCTACAAAAGGATCCAATTTTCAACAACATAAAAATTAACTTGTACAAAAATGATTATTTTTCTATAAAAAATACGAATTTGCAACTTAGAAAGATCAATTTTCAACAAAAAATAAAATATTTATATTTTATTCTGCATTAGATTTTAGAAAAAAAAAAACAAGAATTATCAACAAGAATAAATGAATTTGATTCAAATATGTAAATTATGAACAACAAAAATTAACTTTTAACAAAGCAGTTTAATTTTCTACAATAAAGATTAATTTGCAAATAAAATAATGAATATTCAAGCAAATAAATTAATTTTAACTACAGTAGTTTATTTTTAAGCAACAAAAGTTGAATTTTCAATAAAAAAGATTAATTTTCTATCAAAAAGACGAATTTTCAATTGAATGGTTTAATTTAAAAGATAAATAAATTTTTACCAAAAAGATTAATTTTCTAGCAACTAAAAAATATCAATATCAACAAACACAAGAACAATGAACAAAAAATGAATTTTAATCAAATACTTTAATTGTGCGAAAGAAAAATGTAATTTTAACAAATCAGTTTAATTTTTAACAAAAATTTATAATAATTTTTAAACTAAAATAATTCAGATGCAACCAAATAAATTAATTTAAACTACAGTAGTTTACCTTAAAAAATAATAATAATTACAAAAAAATACAAGAATTTTGAAGCCAAAGGTTAGGCTTATAACTGAAAAAAATATTAATATTTAAGCAAACAAAAAGAAATTTTTTACCTAAATACTTAAATTTGCAACGGAAAGGACCAATTTTCAACCAAAAATAAAATATTTACATTTCTAGTTAAAAAATTAAACTTCAAAGAAAAAAATCTACATAACAAATTATTTTTCACAGAAAAGTTTAATTTGCAACAAAGAAAGTTAATTTTGAACTCAAATTTTTAATATTCAATCAAATAAATCAACCTTAACTACAGTTGTTGGAAAAAAACAATTTTCAACAAATTACAAGAATTTTTAAACCAAAAGTAAAATATTCAACCGAAAAAGTATTAATTTCCAACAACAACAAAAAAGAAATTTTTAACAAAGTAGATCAGCTTTTATCCGAAAAAATAATTTGATATAAATTTTTGTTTTTTGCTACTGGTCCAAAAACAATATTTAAAAAAAAATTATTTTTAAATTATGTCTGTTTGAATTTTTTTTAATTTACAAATAAAAATCAGTATTAAAAAAGTATTGACTTTAGACCAGTAGACATAAACAACCAAACAAAGAAATTAAATTTTTTATAAATTATATCTGATAAAAATCGTAATATCAACAAATATTTCAATGAATTATTTGAATCCTCATTAAAATGGTTAAATTTTTACCTAAAAAAGAGAAATTTTTATCCAAAAAAGAAATAATTCAAATATAACAAAATCAATTTAAAAAATGAAAAATTTGCCGCAAAATAATTAAATTTCACATCAATTAATACTTTTTTGATCAAGATGATGAATTTATGACCAAGAAAACAAATTTTTAACAAAAAATATATTATTTAAACTTTAAAAGATTCATATGTAAACAAAAAAGTAACAGTTGAATCTCCAGTAAAAAAAATTTGTAAACCATGAGAAAAAATTTTCAACTAAAATTATTAATCTTGACGCAGCAGTTCGAAAAAAATATTAACAAGAAAACTAATGTTTTAATTAAATAGTTTAATTTGCAACAGTAAATAATAATTTTAAATAATTTCAATAATTAGTCATAAATTTTTACCAAAATTGTTAAATCTTGAAGCAAAACAAAAAAATTATTTTTCGCCAAAAATATTAATTATTAATAAAACTAAAAACAAAGATTTTTAAACTAAAACAACAGAACCAATTATAAATTTGCATCAATAAAGATAATTTTTTAACTAAAATGATAAATATTAAAAAAGATAAATAAATTTTACAATAAATATTCATGGTTCAATAAAAAAACGATTTTTTAACCAACAAGACTAACTTACTGTCTAAAGGATGAATTTTCAAAAAATTAAACAAACTTTCTAACCAAATGTGGAACAAAAAATATTTATATTATACTAAAATAATGAATATTTAAACAAGGAAATTAACTTTAACCACAGTTTCACCTAAAAAGGACTAATATTAAAAAATGCTTTTTTTTTACAAAAAAATTTGCTTTTCAACCATCTAGTTGAATATTTAACGATAAAAGATAACTTTGAACAAAACAACAATATTTTTGATAATAAAATTTAATTAACAACTAAAAAAAAAAATTATTATTTCTGAACAAAAAATTTAATAATGTAGACTTTTCAATTACAAAATTAACATAGAAGCAATAATGATGAATTTTCTACGAAAGGTTACTTTTCAATTTAAAAGGGCGAATTTTCATTAAATTTTTAAATTTTTAGTTTAAAAAATTATCTAGCAGTAGATGAACTTTTCAATAAAAAAACGTATTTTCTCGCCAAGGAGATAACAATTTAACGAAACAGTTGAATTTACAACAAAATAGTAAAATTTTCAATTTTATACCAATTTTGCTTTTTCAATTTTGTACAAATTTTCCAGTCTTTATTCAAATATAAATTCATACTGTGATGCTACTGTAAAAAAGAGGTTTCAAAATATAATCAAAATTAAATAATCCTAATTTTATTAATAAAGAGACAAATACTAATGAAAATAATATATTAATAAATTTATTTATTGACCTTACTTCAATTTATATTTTTACCAATCCTTTTTGCGTCTATAAAAAATTATTAAATTATAAAATATGTAAATAGTCGATTCAACAAGAATTTTTTTTAAATAAAAAATTTTAATTTGTACATTTTTATCTTAGTCCTCGAATCATAAATTAATATTATGCAGTAAACAAAACATTTACAACATTTTCAGGATTATTAAAAAACTTATTTATTGTTATTGTTATTTCTAAAGTTATTCTCAATTAATAAATTTAGAAAACAATTTCAGTATGTTTCTCTACAAATTTTATTATTACATTTTAGTTCAAATAATTAATTTTCACCAAGAATAAGGGAATTTTCAACAAAACTGATAAGTCTTTGATAAAAAATGTTGAAATAAACAAAAAATACGTATTTTTAACAAAAGAGTTAAATTTTCAACCAAGAAATATTTTTCAATTGATAATGAAAAATAATCTCTTCCAAAAGTTGATTTTTTCAGCCAAAAAGACTAATTTATGGAACAAATTGTATTTAGAACAAAAAAATATGCATTTTCCATAGCAATAATTGTATTTAAAAAAAGACGAATTTCCAACAAAATTTTCAACCGAAAGGATAATATATAAAGATCCATAAAAAATTCGACAAAAAATTGGATAATTATATTTTTAGTTTAAACATTTATTTTCAATCATAAAAGTGATTTACAAACAAAGAAAGGAAACTTTATTAAAATATTAATTTTATACCAAAATATAATAACTTTTATTATTATTTTATCCGTAATAAATTTAAAAAAAATTGAGTAGTTAAATTTTTAGTTAAAAAATTAATTTCAAATATAAAAATACTCATTTTCAAAAAGGGAAATTAGGTTTTAACGAAAAAGATAAATCAGTCAACAAAAGATTAATATTCTATTGTAAATGGAAAAGTTCCAACAAGTTGACTTGTCAATAAAAAAGCTAATTTTTATGTTAAAAAGTAAATTTTGAACCAAAAGATTAATTATCTATCAAAACAAAAAATTCAATGAATAATAGACAGTTGCCTTTTCAGTTATAACAATTAATTTTTAATAAAAAAGCTGATTTTCATTTTAATGAAAAAATTATTTTGAAACAAAAAGATTTATTTTCTACCAAAAAAGATTTATTTTTAACAACACACATGCATTTTCGAACAAAAGATTAATTATCTATCAGAAAAAAATTTAACAAAAAATGGAATAGTCAAGTTTTTAGTTAAAAGAATTAATTTAAAAAAAACTAATTTTTAACAAAAAAATTTAATTTCAACCAAAAAGATTCATTTTCTACTAAAAAATAATAAACTTTAACAAAACACATTTACTAAGGTTTTTAGTTGAAAAAATCATTTTAAAACATTGAACAGAATTTTATTCTCTTCTTTGTTTTCTAAATTAAATTAAATATTTATTAAAAATACAGGATCAGATTATTTCATAAATAATAAACAATGTTTTGATATAAGTCTTAGTTCATAAAAGAAATTCAAGGAATTTTCAAATTTTTTGAAATTTAAATTAAATTAAATTTTTTTCCTAAATTTGATAGGATTCCTATTTTTTTAATTTCCAAGAATATCGTAGTTAAATTTGACATTTCAAGACTTTTGTCTAAGTTGCATTAGAAACTTGCAAAAAATTCGACAAAGTTTCCAACACCTGGAATCCCGTAATGGCTTGAGAAACTCGTTTCTGAGGACAAAAAGTCCTTATTCGATACTCATGGTGGATAATAATACACATTGTTGAAAGTTATAATCGAGACTTTATATCAAAGAACATTATGACCTGATTACAAGTTTTCAAATTTATATAAAATGATTAAAAGTTATAAGAATTTTAAATTAAAATATAAGTTCTAACTTTTTAAAAACTGAGATTTATTCCGTCCAATATCTTTTAATTTTTTTAAAATTTTCAATTAAAAATTTTACAAAATAAGAATCATTTTGGGGTTGCTGGATCTGAATCCGAGATCCAAAAAACCCCAGCACGTCATAGTTCTGATATAACCTTAAAAAACATCATACAGTTTTTTCCGCGTCTCGGGTTTAAACTAAATTTTTTGTAAGTTTTTGGGGTCGCTGAATCCGCATCCGAGGTTAGCTAATGCTAAAGTCAAAAACCTTAAAGCGTTAAATAGTTTGGATCACGAGGTATTTAGAAGCTCAAGTCGAAACCCTGACATTCTGGGGTATTTTGGATCTCAGATTCGGATTCAGCGACCCAAAAACATAATAAATTTGTTCTGATACCCGAACTTGAAACAGAATTGTATGAGGTTTTTTTTAAGTTATGACAGTATCATGAAATACTGGGATTTTTTTACCTCAAATTCGGATTCAGTGACCCTAAAAAATATGATAAACATGATCTGACCTGCAGACGCGGAAAAAAATACTAAAGAAAGGTTTATGGTTTTTTGAAGTTATGTCAGACCTTTAACGTGATGGCAATTTTTAGACCTCGGATTCCGATCCAGCGACCCCAAAAACATATAGTAAACATGGTCTGACCTCCAGATCAGGAAAAAGATTTTTTGTGTGGCTGTGTAATGAATTAATAATTTTAAAACATGCAAATCATTAAACAATTATTTTAATTAAAATATTCGGATAATTGATAGTTAATTACCTGTTGTACAAATTTTAGAAAAAATTAAAAATTTAATAATTGTAACTGATTACAATAAAGATATTTGAACAAAAAAAAACTTGTAGTATACAAATTCTAGCCGATTTTCAATTAAATAGCTTTAAAGTGAATAAAAAATAACAATAAAAAAATAATAATAAAATAATAAAGGTAATTCCAGAAAAAATTAAAACATATTTTCACATTATTTTTAATATTTCTTCATTCAGAGACTTATTTCGCAAAATCAGCCCCTTTTGAAAAAATATGTAACTGAAAGAGCGGTATTTTTCATATAAATTAATTTTTATTAAGCAAATTATGGACAATATTCAATTGCATAATCTTAAAGTAAAGAATCAATTTATATACTTAATTAAAAAAAATTAAAATTTAGTTTTTTATAATTTAACATTGTGAAAAAAATTAATCAGTTAATAATATTTATTAATTAATTAACTATATTTACATAATTAAACAATGGTTCGAATGCCAATATTAAAATAATTTTTATCTTGTTTTCAATTTGAAATTTTTGTTTTCTAAATTTTATTCATCTATAAGCTTTTAACTTTTCAAAAATATGGAATTTTTTTACAGAATCATTTAATAATCAGTTATTATTATTTTTCTAAAAATTTTAATTATTAATAACCATTTAAACTAGTTTTAGAAAAAATTGAAGTACATGTACTTATCATTTTGAAAACTGAATTAGATGCTCATTTAACAATATCGCGAATATTTTAAAAAATTAAATAATTTAATAAGACAAGAAATTTTTCTTTTATTTGTAAAAAATTTGAAAATATATACAAAAAATAAATTTTTATCATAACAACAATAGGAAAATAGTTAATTACATAATCTTAATGAAAGTAATTAATTTATGTTACTCAATTAAAAACAATTTAAATTCAATCCTTATGTAATTTAATTTTTCGAAGAAAAAAATTAATCCGTCAGTAGTTAATTAATCAGTTTATAACATAAAAAGCAATAAAAAATTATTTCCATGGAAATATTAAAATAATTGCTCCCTTAAATTTTTCTGAAAATTTAAATAATTGACGTATTATGCATTATGCATAATAATAATTCATTACAAAATAACAGCTGTTTTTGTAAGTAACAGCAAAGATGTATAAATCGAATTAATTATCGACGATCGATAAAAGTAGAAATCTACTTTTTTAGTTCGATTAGCCTATGACTTACAAAATAGAAAGGAACCACTTATCGGCAAAGAGTTGAATTTTTAACCCGAAAATAAGTTTAAACAGTTGAATTTTTTAACAAATAATTAAATTTTTCGCTGAAAAAAAAAGATTTGAAAGAAAAAAAAAAAAATTTTCGACAAACAATGGAAATGCTAAGTTTGTAGTTTGAAAAATCAATTTAAAAATAATGGAATTTTCTACAAAATATTATATATTAATTTTCTACAAAATAGTTGGATTTTTAAATTCAAAACAATCAGTATTTAATCAAAGCTTAAAAAGTTAAATTTTCAGAAAAAAATATAAAAAAACCCAATTGTTGACTTTTGAAGCGAAAGAGAAGAATTGTCTACAAAAGAGTTGAATTTTCAACCTGAAAATTCTTTCAATCAAATATTTTTATTTTATACAAAATAGTTTTATTTTATAACAAATTGTTCAACAAAGAAGAAAAATTTTCAAAAAAAAAAGTTCAATTTCCAACACAAAATATCAATATGTTTAGTATTTAAAAATTTCAAATTTTTGAAAGAATTTTAAAAGATTTCAAAATATTTAAAAGAGTTAAAGATATTTTCAATGAATTTAAGAATTTTTGAGAATTTTTAAAGGGGTTTTAGTAGAATTAAATTGGTTTTAAGATTAACAAGTAATTTTAAATTTTAAATAAGGTGATTGAATTCCTTAGTCTGTTAAATCTCTGAAAATCTTGAGAAAATTTTGAAAATCCTTAAAAATCTATTTAACTATTTACAATATATAGGACGATTTACATAACTTATTACGCAATTTTTAAGAAAATAATTTAATTTTAAAGAAAATAATGGAAATTTCAACTAAAATGATAAATCTTTAACAAAAAATAATGCATTTTTAAAAAAGAAATTCAACTTTTAACCAATAAATTAAATTTACAAAAAAAAATTAAGTCTCAACGAAAAATATAATATCTGATATTTCAATCCAGGAAAGATTTTAATTTTTAATCAAAAACCTTCGAATTTAACCGAAATGATAAATTCTGAAAAAGATTTTACTTTTGTATCCCAAACAGTGGAACTAAAATTAAAAAAAAAAAAACGATTCTTTAGCAAAATAATTAAATATTTAACCATTCAGTTAAATTTTTGCCCAAAAGACGAATATTTAGCACAACAGTTAGTTTTTTAAAGAACTAATAAAATTTTCAACAAAATAATGAAGTTTTCGAAAAAAGAAACGGAATTTTTAACTAAAAGGACGATTTTTTAACAAACAAAGAAAAACTTTCAACAAAGGAACTAACCTTTAAACTAAGTAATTTAATTATAAAGAAACATGATTTATTCTCAATAAAAATATATTATTCGATGTTTCAACCAAGCAAAGATTTTATTTTTTATTTTAATTCTATTTAAGATAACGATTGTAACATAAGAACAGAATAGCAAAAAAACGAAATTTTTTATTTTTCGTTTATTTGTTATTAATTTCTTTAATTGATAATCAAATTATTTAATTCCAAAAATAAAATCATAATGATTTCATATTTAAACCGAAATTTTATCATCTGTCGTAGTACTTTGTATTTATTTATTTATATTACACGTGAAATTGAAATAAGGACCAAATTCCTACCTTACCGACACTTTGTTTATTTTCTAAATTATTTTAACCCGAAACGCCACATCTTGCTGAAAATTTGGGATAATAAATAAGAAGCAATAAGGAAGGTGGCTCTGGTCCTAAATTTTTATAATTGTAAAAAAAGTTTTTTTACTAATTTTTTTTCCTTTTCTTCTTTTTTACATAATTATTAAAATTTAGGGCCAGATCCACCTGTCTTATTGCTTCTTAGTTATTATCTCAAATTTTTCAACTCAATCTGGGACTTTTTGTCAAAATAAGATAGGAGATAAAAAAAGCGTCGGCAAGTTCAGAATCTCGTCACGTGATCCACTCGTCATATGGTCTTAAGATAGGCGGAAAATACAGAAGATTTTAAAATCGAAAGTCGTATCATAAATAATCCCATTCTCTATAAGAATTAATGCAAGAGTATCTAAGTAATATAAATAATTAACAGGATATTAAATCTACTTGTTATAAAAAAAATTATATATTAACAAACCATCAACATCGTGGAAATTTTTCATGCAAAGTATATTTTTAAGTTAAAAATGCTTGATTTTATTGACTCAATCATATTTTATCATGCAAATTTTTCGTCTGGTAAAATTTATTTATTTTATAAACAAATGCATACTTTAGGAATTTATTGTCTGAAAGTAATCGCTATTCTTAATTAGTACCTTTAAATTATATTAACGTCAATACTTTGTGATAAATATGGGTCATTCGATATTATTTGTTAATTTTATAAATAAATTTTATGAACAAATGCATAGTTTGGTCATTTATAGAGTTAAAGTAAACTTTTTTTAACCGTCTTTAATTTATATTAGTGGTGATGTTTATTGATAAAGATAAATATCTATATATTGAGGCGATGTGAAAAGTAGGCCACGTGACCAAATTCCTACCTTACCGACACTTTGTTTATTTTCTAACTTATTTAAACCCGAAACGCCACGTCGTGTTGAAAATTTGGAATAATAAATATGAAGCAATAAGAAAGGTGGCGCTGGTCCCAAATTTTTATAAATGTGAAAAAAGTTTTTTTTTCTAATTTCCACCCAATAGCTTTTAATGTTAACACCCTCAAACCACCTAAAATGATATTTTTTAAAACTTGTTTCAAAATGATTTATTTTAATCCACAGTTGACGAGTTTTAAATTATATTTTTAATAACTTTAAACTGTTTAAACAATTATTATTTGTTTAAAAAAAAATTCCCCTAGTAAATCTACAGAATATTTAGCAATTTTTAAAATAATTAACATTTTTTTAAACAAATAATTATTGTTTAAACAGTATAGGGTATATGTTTTAAGATAAGGAAATACTGAATATCAAGCGACATAGTGTGAGAGATTCGAAAAATTTAGACTTTTCTTCACCTTTCTTATGAACAAGCGCAAGTGAATAATTAATAGTTGTTTAAACAATTGCAAAATATCTTAAGAACAAAAAATATTACTTTTAGCACTTGTTAATTGTGCAATTAATAACAGAAAAGAATAAGGTTTTACGATTTACAGAGAAAACATTGTTTATTGAGATAAAAATGGTTTAAACAAATTAAAATTGTTTAAAACATTTCTAATTATCCCTTAGAAAGAATATTACAAGGAGAAAAATTGTTTTAACAATTCAAAATTGTTTGAATAATTACTAAAATCCTTCAAAAATATATTGCTTTCAATATTATTTACCTGTGTGATTATTTTCAGAAAATAATAACTTTTTGCGACTTCAAAGAGAAAAAATTGTTTAAACAAATACCAATTGTTCAAATTATTACCAAATAAGTTAATGATGTACTACTAGTCTTGACATTTATCAACTTTGTATGATTTATTTTGAAAGATAAAAACTTCTCACGATTTACAGGGGTACAAAAATTGTTTAAACAAATAATAATTGTTTAAACCATTAAAAGTTATGTAAAGTATACCTTAAAACTCGTTAATCATCGATTAAAAATAAATCATGTTGAAATTTTTTTTAAATACCGTCTTTAGCATGAATTTGATAGAAAACTGCTATTTTGATTTTTTTCGGGCATTTTCCGGGCACGATTTAAGGGGTATGGGTGTTTCAAAATTTTTCCAATTTTTTTGAAAATCGAGCTTTTCCCATTTAAAGCCCCATGTTAATTTCATAAACCCGGGGGCACGGGTGAACGTTAACGAAAATTACCCCCAACCAAAAATTCACTTCTGTTCTTTCTGTGTTAGTTTTTTTACCCAAAAAGACTAATTTTTAACAAAATATATGAATTCTCTACCCAACAGTTAAATTTTTATCTTATACAGTATACAAGATAAAAGTTCAACCAAAAATAGAATAGTTAAATTTTTGGATTAAAAAATAACAATTTTAAAAATAATAATGGATTTTCAACAAAGTTGTCAAATATTTAATGAATCAGATATATTATCTACGCAGAGAATTAATGTTCTAACAGAAAAAGTCCAGTTTTGAACAAAATACATAATCTTTTAGCAAAATTATTTATTTTGAACTAAAATAAACTATCAAATAAAAAAAATCCATTTTTTATCAAAAATGGAATAGTCTAAAATTA
>JAAAKG020139789.1:0-34597 GCA_010014905.2 Druon quercuslanigerum | reverse complement strand
GTCCTATAGTTAAACATAAAATATGTTAATCCTGAACATGTAGATGTTACATTTGAACATCCATTTTTCTCCGTGTATAAAATGATCAATCATGATATAATAAAGAAATTATACAACAACTGAATATAATAACCATTGCGAAAATTTCCAACGATAATAATATATTTGCAATTTATTTATTAAACCTTCTCTACTGTATTTTAAAATATTTTTAAACAGCCACTTTGAATTTTAATATTTTGTTTTAAAAACTTAGGATTACTTAGGAAACTTAGGTCAAAGCCTCCAGATAAAAAAATCCTAATGAGTACTAATCCAAAAAATCAAAATTTTTCGAGATAGGTGGGGCTGAACTAAAAACACTGGTAAGACCAGTCCAGCTAATAAGGGCAACAAAACGGCGCTGTCCTGGCAATAATAGGCGAAATCATGGCGCTGTCCTGGCTATTGTAAATACTGTTCGATATGTATACAATGCATACAAGACTGTAGATAAGTCCACTTATCAAAGTAAAAGCCAGTCCAGCTACTAAAAGCAATGTCGTGGGACTGCCCTGGTAATGTGAAGATTTTTCAAAGCAAAAGACATTCTGGACTACCAAAGATATTTTGTAGTCCAGATAATTAAGAAAAGACTATAGGTCAGTCCTTATCTTCAAGTTTAAAGCGGGACATTAGATTCGCGTGTAGTCATATATATTTTTCTCGTCCAGCCCCACCTACCTCGGAAAATGAACTATATTATATTGCAATTTCAGCCAATTTGACCACGGCCAGATTTTAATGTAAAATGTGCGGCGTCCTTTACTGAACATTTCTGTAAATTTTCCAGTCAAGAAAAAAAAATTGTTTCTTTATAAAAGTTATAAGAAATGTATCTTAACCAGTGACGGATGAAGTTATATGTGACCCTTAGGCTAACAGAAAATGGCCGTTCTTTGATTAACAGAAGTCTTGAATTCACAGTAAGACATGTAGTTATCAACCCCCCCCCCCCCTTACCCCAGAATTTTGCCCTTTTCACTTTATTTCTATATCACGTTATTTTCGAGATGTTTGCAAAAATATGCATGACATCGTTAAAGATCTATTTTTTCTCAGCAATACAATTTTATATTACGATAAAACTAAAAAAAAATGATTTAATTGCTTTAACAACTATTTGATGGAAAAATAGTGAAGTTAGAAAAATCGGAGAGTTAGTATCCATTATTTTAAAAATCACGACTTCAAAAAGAAAACTTAGATGTAAAAGTTTTTCAAACTGTTAAATCTTGTTCGTCTTTATTTTTTATGACACCATACAATTGTATGGTCGAAAAAAATATTTATTTCAAAGAATTTCACACATCTTTTCGCAGAAATCTTGAAAAATAACGCGAGACAAGAAAAAAGGGTGAAAACGTTTTTTTAGAATTTTTTTAGAGAAAGAATTTTATTCCTTTAATTTATTCGTATATTTTGTGTCGTGTAATTTACATTAGGGACAGTTTATAAAAAAACGTTATAAAAAATTTACAACGAATTTCGAAAGGTGACAATAAATTGTATCAGAATCGGTAACAGTAATAAATATATTATAATTAAGGATATGGGACTTTCAATAACAATTTGGGCCATTTTTTGATAATTCGAGTTCAACATTTTTTAAATTCAAATGCTCATTTGTCAACAAAATTTGTCGGTATATCGATCATAAAAGATACTTTAGATAGATATTTTAAAGGGAATATTCCTTTTAAAAAGCAACGGCTTTGAGTAGCAAATGATTTTGTGATTTAAACATGGACTGTGCACGCGTGATTTGAAGTCAATTCTGTCAACAACCAAGCCATAAATGTGTTTTCGTAACTTATTCTTGACAAATACAAAAAAGCGGCCTGGCTTCACCAGGCCTTCAAAAAAACGGCCGGGGCCAATAAGAGCCAAGGCCTATCACAGTGGCCTGCCAGGCGCCCAGGCTTCGACTGGCTTAGATTCGCGTCTGCGCAAAAGCGTTTTTCGACAGTTCTCTCTGTCGCACACACACTCACACGTGGTGACCCTGCGTATTTTATGCCGACCTGTGCTGTGGCTGTGCCGACCTTATGTGAACTTATGCTCGCCGGTTTAACTGAACCCACATACTCACATTTCCATTCTTTGGAAGAAATTTCTATTTTTTCAAAGGTCCGAGTAAAAATCGCCATTTTGGTACTTTTAATACATAAGTATAATTCATTTTCTCCCTGATTTTCACACCAAGAAGATGTCAAACGAATTGAACTTTGCAGACGTAAGTATATGCGCGGCACACGTCCATGAACTTGCGACCGCCATTGTGTTTTTTCAACAAAATAAAAGTTGTGCCTAATATCTTTGGTTGTGCTAGATTTGTGCTCTGTTGTGTCGAAAACGGTTTTTCGCAAAAAGTACAAATTTGAGCCAGAATGAGAAACATCGCCATTTTGTTTTTTGAAAAAAAACAAAGTTGTGCTGAAATTTCTAGAGTTTCTAGACTATTGTTTCAAAAAATCCAAATTTGAATTAAATTTAAAGACAACTTTAGGGCCCGCATCGCTAGATTTTTTTTCTATTGTGCCATATAAAATTTTTGCAAAAAATGATAATTTAAGCCAAAATTCACAAAAAAAACTTTTTAGGCCATCATAACTTTACATTTTACCGAAAAAATTTTAAATTTCGCGGGGACCCATTTTTTTTGTAGATTGGCAGCGCTGTTGTATGTGTACACATACCAGTTTTGTACAAAAATAAGTATAAAAGAAGAAGTTTGTAACTATATATGACATGGTGGGAGGGAGGTCAAAAATAACTAAAAAATGCATCACAATTTATGGGCAGGATCCCTTATGCACTTTTCGCTCAGATCAATATTTTTAGCTAGAAGTAAACTTGTGCACTCAGAAATTTTTTTACCCCAAACAGTGATGGGAGAACGCGGATATCTCTGGCATGCGCAGTAGTCATTTCTGTATATTTTTAGGTTGACACATGGGGTTACATAACCTAAAAATACACAGGCATCCTTAGTGCGCATGCCAGAGATATCCGCGTTTTCCCAGCCTGAAAGTTGTGCCAGGTGTACACATGAACAATTTCCCTAAAAATTGTGCACTCAAAATTATATTTTTTGATAAAAATATAGTTTTCTGCACTTAGACAAAATTTTGTACCCGAAAATTTTGAAATTTTTTATGAGTTGTGCCAGGCATACACAACTATTTATTTATACATTTTTCAATCAGATGTATATTTTTGGTAAAAATCAAATTTCTTGCTCTAACAGTCATCTTTTAAAATGCAAATTTCAAAAATCTGAAAGTTGTGCTAGACTGAATAGTGTTAGGCGTACAACAAAATTAATTTATACACTTCAATCAAATGTATAATTTCCGTAAAAGTCTACTTTTTTGCTCTCAAAATAATTTTTTTTTACGAAAAATATAAATAGTGCGAATTATGAAAATTTGAATGTTTACACATTTTCCCCATTATTAAAAAAAAATTTAGGTGAAAAAATTGAACCAATAGCTAAAGATCTAGGTTTACCAAAAAATATAAATCTGAGAGAAAAATGTCTAGGGGAATCTGAAATTTGTGCTAAATTGTGCTAGGTGTACAAACTATTTCCGTATACATACACTTTTCACTCAGATCTATATTTTTTGGTAAACTTAGATTTTTTGCTCTCGGTCCAATTTTTTAACCTAAAATTTTTTTAAATAATCGGAAAAATGTGTAAACTTTCACATTTTTATAATTCGCACTTTTGATATTTTTCGTTAAAAAATTATTTTGAGAGCAAAAAAGTAGACTTTTACGAAAAAATATACATTTGATTGGAAAGTGTATAAATTAATTTTTTTGTGCGCCTAACACTATTCAGCACAATTTCCAGATTATATATATATTTGATATTTACCAAAAAAAAATATCCATCTGATTGAAAAATGTATAAATAAATAGTTTTGTATGCCTGGCACAACTCAGCAGAAATGTCGATTTTTACAAAATTTTTGTTTAGAAAAATTATGTTAAGGGCAGAAAAGTTGATTTTTAGGAAAAATATTGATCTGATTGAAAATTGTATGAGGTATTAAATATGACCGTCTACAAAGACTATAACAATTATATGATAACAATTCGAATTCTTTAGATATAGAAGAAATATTTTTTACTATAAAACAGCAAATAAAAAACTCGATTAGTGGAAAAACAGCAAAATTTGTTTGTGAAGTTTGGGTCATATGTTCATTTTTTTAAAAATCTTTTATGGCAAATTTTTTTAAAACAGCAGTGCTAGCCCTATAAAGTTTTTTTTAATATCCCTTAAATTTGGATTTTTTCTAAAAATTGTTTGCTACACAATAGAGTACAAATCTAGCACAATGCAACACAACTTTTGTTGAATACAAGTGGATAAAAAGTTTCGTTCATGTTTAACTTTTTTTTCAGTTTCCTATTTTAAGCAGAAGTGCAGTAAAAATTAAGGACAAGGATGAGGTGATAAGAAAATTAAACAACATCGTACGAGGAGGTGCCGAAAAACTGCAAGTTCGTTGCTGTTTTTATCCACATATAATTTTTATAGTCCTTAAAATAAAAGTTTCAAATTTAAATTTTAAAAAAGATCAAACATAGGTTTCTTCTTTCAAAAATCTTGAATAAGGCAAATTTTTACGAGAGAGGAATGAAAGGGAGATTCAAAAATTGGTTGTGATTGGTTGAAATGTTTTAAGGTTTTGATCATGTTTTGAACTTTGCATCTTCCTATATGGGTACATTACGAACATGTGTGCGGCATAGTTGGTTTTAGTATTTCTGTTTGTACTGAAACACTTTCATGTAAAGCTAAGATTTTTTATTGAATAATTCATTGTTCACATAAGTATAATACAAAGGAAATTATAATTAGTTTTATGATAAGCTATTTAAGTTATAAAAAAGCGACGACAACTCAAAGTAATAATTTTTTTGTATGTGTGCATCATCGTGGTCAGCTCAAGCGATGTCAATGATAAGGATTAAAAACGCATGTTCGGTCAATAAGTAAGTAATCATAGAATTATATCAATGGCTTTCCGAAAATAATTACATAAGTCTATTTCTTTGAAAATCAAGATTGATATGTTTTTTGAAATTTCAATATTTCTTTTATCTTGTAAAATTAACAAGGAGCCTTAACAATTAATAAAAATTAAAGGAAATTTATTATAAAAAATTACACAACCTAAATTTTCGGGGTCTGTTTTTATGACTAAAAATAGAGCTGTTTTTTGTTACTAAATCATTCATCGCGCATAAATTTTTGAATTAAATTAAAAAATTATAATTTGTACATTTATATACCAAGTTTATTATATACATGACAATACACATTTTAATTGCAATACTATACAATTAGCTGCGTTTTAAAGTATTTGAAACCAAAAATGTAAAACATAAATTATACATATAAACACACCAAAACGATACTGTGAGCATTACAATGTAAAATTGTATGTCATATGTGTAACGAAGAAAACTCTACGACTGTTTGCTTTAAACTTCCCGCATAAGAAGAGTAATTTAAATAGCTTATCATAAAACCAAATATAATTTTTTTGTATTTTACTTACGTAAACGATGAATAATGTAATAACAAATCTTGGCTTTACATAAAAGTATTTCAGTACAAATAGAAATACTAAAAGCAATGATGCCACACGTATTCGTAATGTACCCAATTAATTTTTCAAAAGAACCTGAAAAGTGGACTTGCGTCGTTTTTCACGATACTTTTCTTCAACTAAGATTAAGTTTTAGCGACCCCGGTTAATTTTGTATCAGAAGTAACATTCAGATAAAAAAATCATTAGAATTATATTTTTGAAAAAGTGGAATTATTTCGTTGTCCTGGGAAGTTGAAGATATTGGTCTGTATTTATGTACTTATACATTGATTTACTTTACATCATTTTATATTCACATACAATTATTTTTTATCTAATATCATACTGCGCACTGGAAATACCGTAACGATGTATGGGGACTAAATAGGTTATATTTTTCAAGATTTCTCGAAAAAATGAACAGTTTGGATTTTCTGCCGACGGTATTTTATCTCAGTTTTTAACAAACTTGTAGTCTGTTACTTGTCTGTTACTTGTCGACTTGTTTGTCGTCATTTTAGGCAAACTTTTTTCCGTTGCGGATCACATTCTGAGGGTTTATTATTCATACAAACATTTCAGGATGATAAATATTTGTTTAATTATTACATTAGCCATTAAAAATATTGAAAAAAATGAATCTATTCAAGCGGAAGGATTTTTTACCTGGTCACTGACAATTTCTTGCAAATTCATTACATCAATATTTTAAAGGTTTATTTCAATCCGACAGTTAGTCATATTTTCCATATTTTTAATAACTTTATTTACTTTTTGAAACATTTTAATATTAATATTATTAATTATATTATATTATATTATAATAATTGACTATTTTCTATATTTTCTGTGTGCAAATAATAATTATTCATGCAAAGGATCGCATCGACGAATTTCGATACCAGATACTAAAATTTGAGTGTTTATTTTTGAAGCATATGAATATTTCCCTAATATTTATATTACCATGAAATTATACAGAATTTTTATTTTAAGAAAATACTATTTTACATAACTTTTATTCTTACGAAATACTATTTTTGTTTTGCCGTTTCCATTTTAAATTATTTATATTTTACTGAATAACATAATATGGTATTTAACATAATTTCATTAGGCTAAATTGCAGTTTTACGTTTTTTTATTCTTCCGAAATTCTGGTTTATATCAATTTCATTTTTCTGAAATTGAAATTTTTAAATTTTACATACCTAATTTGGCGTTCTCATACAAATAAATGAAAGTTTAAAGTTCAAATCCGGCCATCAGAGTTTCTAATTTAAAAAATTATGAAAAATGGTTATTCAAAAAATTTCAGATGATGTCAAATGGCAATTCTTAAAAATCAAAATGATGTCAAATGGTTATTCAGTAAAATAAAAATTAAATGAAATAAAAATTTGGAAAAATCCGAATTATATCCAAATATCATTCGGAAAAATAAAAATTATGGTATATGCTTATTCGGCGAAATAAAAATTATTTCAAGTGATTATTCGGGAAAATAAAAATTATTTCAAATGGTTATTCGGTAAAATAAAAATTATATGAAATGGTTATTAAGTAAAAGAAAGATTATCATAATTCGAAATTCAATAGAAAACGAAATCATGTTCAACATTGTAATTCAGAATAATAAAAATTATGTCAATAGTAATTCGGAAATATAAAAATTATGGCAAATGGTAATTCGAAAAAAAGAAAAAATTATGCAAATTGACAATTCAAATAAGTAAAAATTATAGTACATTGCTTTTCGGTCATATGATTTCTGGTTAAATAAACATTAGGGGAAAGAAAATTTGGGAGATATCCATAGAACTTTTTGTTTTTTATTGGGATGGAAATTAAATTAATAATTAAATTTTTTTAGGTTGTTACGGATTTTGACCTCACTTTAACGAAACAACATGTCAATGGAAAGAATCACCTTAGTAGTTTTGGTAAGTGCATTCTGAATTGTTAAAAGTATTTCGTTATTTTTAATATTCGTTCAAACCTTAAAACATTTTGAAAACTGCAATGATGAACTTGCAACCACATGTTCGAGTTCTTAAACAAAGTGAATTAGATTTCAACCAAAAACAGTTGTATTTATAGTCAAATACTTGAATTTTCCATGAAAAAAGAGGAATTTTTTAGATTACAGTTGAATTTTCTATACAAAAAGACCAATGCTCAACAAAATAATTTATTTTTTAACAAAATAGTTAAACTTTCAACTAAACCGAATAGTTTCAGTTTCTATGAAAATAATAAAATTTTCAAATCAACAAGATGAATTTTCGACAAAGCTGTTGAATATTTAAGCCAAGAATGCGAATTTTCAACAAATAGTTCAACTTTCAACTCGAAAATATAAATTTTGAAGAAAAAAGTTTATTTTTCAACTGAATGTTCTAATTTTTAATTAAAAACCATTAATTTTCAATCAGGAATGAAATAGTGAAATATGCAGTTTAAAAAATTGATTTCTAAACCAAAAAATAAATTTTCAGTATAGTAGTAACATTTTAACTAAGAAAGTAATGCAACTTTTAACCAAATATTTGAATTTTCAATCAGAAATTCTTCTACCAAAAAATACCAATTTACATCGAAATACATACATTTTCAACCAAACTGGACCAGTTGCATTTCGAGTTAAGAAAATAGTAGAATGTACTAATTATTCATTTTTTAAAGCATTTTAGAAAATTGTTCTACACATTTTTATATTTTTCATGTGTGATATTACATTGTGTATCTATATTCATTTACCTAGTAGTGGGGCGTATTTTTGAAGGACGCGTTATTTAAAACTAAGAAATTAGAAAATTACCCTGAATTTTTTTTCAATATTTTAGTGGCCATCATGTTAAAATAAACATTGACTTTTTCGTTTAAATGTATTTATAGGAAACCCCGTATTGAAGAGTAATTTTAATTTCAGACATATTTGCAAAATGCAAACAACTACCACCAAACTATGAGGAGAATTCAGTCAAACTTGCTAAAAAATATGTAAAAATTGAGAAGGATCCGGAAATACCGTTAGAAGTAAAAATTAATGCTATGGAAGAATGGATGGAGCTCGGCGAACAAAATATAAAGGGATACGAATTCGATCCAACCGAATTGAAAGAAGTGGCTGAAAAATACGGCACGGATTTGAGAGACGGCACAAAAATCCTGATGGACAAACTAAATGCAGCCAACATTCCAGTACTTGTTTTCTCTGCGGGACTTGGAGACGTGGTGGATGCAATTCTAACACATAATGGTGTTCTCCATCCTAACGTCGAAATAGTCTCAAATTTTCTAAACTACTCTGGTAAAATGTTAGATGGTATCAGAGGTAAAAAAATTCACGTTTTCACTAAAAACGAAACCAACCTAGACCCAGAACATCTCAAGAGGTTGGAGAGTAGGAAAAATATTGTATTGATGGGTGACAGCCTTGGGGACACGACGATGACCAACGGCATTCAAAATATAGAAAATATTTTTAAAATCGGCTTTTTATATAGCAAGGACGATGAAATTGTTCAAAAAAGCTTAGACGCGTACATGGACTTGTTCGACGTTGTGTTAATAGATGACCAAACGATGGATCTTCCTTTGTCAATACTGGAAATGATTGTTTAATTTTGAGGAGAAAAAAAAACTTGTTACGACATTTTCTTCAATATACTAAACTTGAATTGCTGTTATTTTCCGTACTTTTTCTAGGATGGGGACATTCTACATTTAAACGGCGCTGCCATTAATTATTGATCCCGCGGACATTTCTCTGGAAAAATTAGTGTTAGTGCTAATAGATTTGTTTCTTCAGAATTTTGTAAACCTAGTAGCTGTTTCATTCTATTTTCTGTATTTTTTTCAAATTCGGTGACATATCAGTGAGGCTGTGAGTTGCACATAGGAAATTTGTATTGAATACGTTGACTTCTTAGATTCTGAGTGAGAAATATATTTTGCTTAAGATACTTGATGTGTTTTATTGTCCCTGAAAAATTTCGCATTCAATTAAAAAAGAGGTGGAGAGGGTTCGTGTTTCGTAATTTATGAATTTTCTGCATTTACTTTGAAGTATTTGAAAAAAGTTAGAAGCTTTTTAATAATTATGGCAAATTTTAGGAGATTTATTTTTTTTAAAGATTTCTGGGAAAATATTTCATGTTAATCGTCAAAATTTAAAATAATAATTTTAAATTTTGACGATTGAATGAGTTTTGGAATGAATTCTGAGAGAAAATTAAATATCACAAAATATTTTCAACAAATTTCTAAAAATATCAAAGAAGAATCTGAAACATTTTAATGGTAATTTTTCTATTCTTGCATAATTTTTTTTTAATTGAGGAATAATTTGAATAATTTTTAAAGATTAAAAGGTTTAGAAGGTCTGAAAGGATTAAAAAAATAATGTTCTTAAGATTCGCGTACAAATTTTAAATGATTTTTTATTTTCAAATCGTTAACTTTAAGAGAAAATGAAAAAATATTTTAAAACATACGAAATGCTTTCCTAAAACTAAAAAAAAGTGTAGAAGATTTTAAGAAGTTCAAAAAAATTTCTTTAAATTCGTGGGAAAATTTAGATCTTTACAATTTGAATAATTTTTCAATATTGTGAGAAAAATTTGAGTCAGTTAAAAATGTTTTCAGGAATTTAATACGTTTTAAATAGATAAGAAATATTTAAAAATTAAGAAACATGTCCGAAAACTTATCAAATATTTCTTGATTTCTTTCAAACTTCTAACATTCCTAAAAATCTTATAAAAAGACTGGATTTTTACCTAATATTTTGTCAAATCCTACAAAATAAACAAATTTCTTAAAAATCTTATAGATTCTTTTCTGACTCTTCTGGAATATTCAAAAATCTTCTTTTTTCCCAAAAACCATATAAAAATTATATTTATATAAAGGACTCCGCACAATTTACATTAAAATCCGAGAGAACGTAAACGTGCTACAGTAGTCGATCCGACTTCTACATTCATATAAAATTTCTAATTTAAAAACTGATTTATTTTAATCCAAGAATATAATAGTTCAATTTGAAAATTATATGATTTTAAAGGCCTTTTGGAATAGCTAAGTTTTGAATTCTTTATCGAGGAGAAGGAAGGAAATTTCGGTGTTTTAATTTTTTGTAATTAAAAGGGGGATATCTTTTATTATTATGCTCCCATGTTTTTTTAATTTGAAGACAAATTTTTATTTTCAATATTTTTATTGGTTTGGAAGGGAGGAGATTTTGGTTGACGCTCGTGTGTTTTAACAAATAAATATTTATTCACAATTTTTATTTTATATTATTCATTAATATCATCATTATCTTGTACTCTTGATGTTATTTAAAAAAAGTTTTAAATTGGTGAATTTCAATTAAAAACGTTAATTATGTTTTTAAACGTAATAGAAAAAATGTTCCGTAAAGGCGGTGAGGGGCTGCTAAGAAAATAGCAGTATCACTACTGCTTCGCAGTAGTTCAAAATCCTTGTTATAAGATGTCATTAGAAAATATTATATTTATCTACATTAGTTGTGGAGTGTGAAGTGCATATTAATTTTTATACGAGAAATACATTTTCTATTAGTTTTACTTTTTATAGAAATTGAATTTAGCTAATAAAATTCAAAATAAAACGTAAAATATAAGCTGAAATACATTTTTGCAAAGTCCTATTGGATATAAATTTATGGGGAACCTTGTGGGTACCATTTCGGATAAACAAAATGTTGTCTTCAAAATTTTGTGTGTGAGATTATCTTTAATTCAGACTTCAGTAATGAGAAGTAATAATTCTAATAGAATTTATGATACTTTTAGTAACGTTATACAGGGTGGGTGTGGGTTAGGATAAAGTTAAGGATTAAAATTATTTTGTTGAAAAAGTCGGGGAATTTCTGTAAGAGATACTTTAAGTAACTGTCTAAGATAACGAATTAAAAGTGTTTACATTATTAAATTACAATATTCGTTCAGAATTCATCTTTTTTGTATAAAAATTCAATTACTTGGTTAAAGATTGCACCAATTTGTTAATAAAAACATTTCTTTGTGGAAGATTCATAATTTTAGTTGAACATTTCTCTCTGGTTCAAATTCGTTTTTTGGTTGAAAATTCATTTTTTAAATTAAAATTGAATTAATTTAATCAACATTTAATTTAGTTAAATTAACACGTTAATTGAAAACTTATCTACTTTTTTGAAAACTTTTTTTTCAAATTGTTTTAAACTGAAAATGTAACTATTCCACATTTGGACAAAAGTTTATCTGATTAAAAATTCAAATATTTGGGTAAAAGTTTGAACAACTTTGTTAAAAATGTATTGTTTTTATCAAAGCTTGATTTCTTATTTTCGTTGGTTAAAACTCTTTTTTTTTGTTCAACTACATTTATATAGACTCTATGTTGGACATTTTAAAAGATTAAAATTCTGTTCTTTTAATAATAATGATCAAGGAAAACAAAAAATTAGACAGTAACAAATGAGGGAAATTTTAGGGGATGTTGAAAGTAAAGTTATGCGGTCACCCTGGTTATAATAGTACAATACTGTAACAGGAATGAAACTGGTACAACTAATTGTATAACAATAATCTTAGGGGACCATGAATTTACCACGTGAACAGTAGTGGGGGGGGGGGGGCAATGTCAACGATTGTCCAAGAAGGGGGCCGGTATCGGGTTTAGCCAAAGTCCACGTTGACTAAGGTGTCTCAAAATTTTTGTTTTAATTTTCATGCATATCGCATCTAAAGGATCCGGCACACATCTATGGAAAATATGGTCCCGGTCAAATTGGCTGAAACTGTAATATACTGTAGTTTATAATATCCTGATCAAATAAAGTCCTTAGACACTGGGTCCAAAAAACGCCAGGTTTTGAGATTGAAGGGACCAAATATCGCACTTTTCATGGACGCGAAATGAGTTCCATGGATCCTCGAAGACTGTTTGTCACTACGCTTAGGGATCATGCCGAACTCTCTGTTCCTTTTATATTTTGTAGTTTGGGACCCACCCAAATAATAATATCCATGCCTGAATTGCGAGAAAAGGATACTTTTTCGTGGGTGTTGTGCCAACGTTAACGTTTAATGCATACTCGAGGAGTTCCACGGACCCTTTAGGACTGACTGGCACCACGCTCAGGGATCATGCCGAACTCACTGTTCCTTGGATATTTTGTAGTTTGGGACCCCCTGAACATCGGAACCTTTATCGCATTCCTTTGTAAAATTTGCAAGTATTTTTTCCAAGCTTTTGCGTCGGTGTTGGATCATATGTCACTTTTCATGCAGATGAGAAGAGTTACAGCGACCACAGAGGACTGTTTGGCACCACGCTCAGGAATCATGCCGAACTCGCTGATTTATGTCATTCCCAACTCTCTGTCCATCCAATTAAGGAAAGAAATCCGGGTAATGAAGACAATATCAACAAGATGCATGCCACTTAAGGCACTATCAGAGTATTATCCAGCATATGTTAAGGCAAGATTAAAGAATGATAAGGTTAATGATGGCAATATTCTGGTATTTTTCAGCCAGTTAAGGCAAGATTATGATGCAATCCGACCAATGAAGGCAAAATCTAGAAGTGTTTAAACCAGTTATAGAAACATTAGTGTATGGTTAGGTATTGGATGACGCTTTGGTCAGTAAAGACAACAATGAGAATTAGTTTGCTCAAACAATATCATTATACTGTTCCCTTTGACCCGCATCATTATTAATCATAGATCTGCTTGGATACTTTACGGCTGGCTGAAGGCGCGCGTTATATAAATGCTATAATATGCTTGCTACATGTGCACATGATCCGACTGTCCTGGCCCAGTTTTGCAAGTACAGTAGTACCCCAATATTTGTTCATTGTTTTGTGCTTCATCTAGCTGTAGTTCTTGATCATCGAATGCTTGAACCAAGTTATCTTCTAAATAGGATATCCAGATCTGATATTTGGTTGCTCGTCTGAAACGAAAATACACTCGTACTGTGATTAAAGTCGGTTCATCGACAAGCTCGTCCAACTCCAAATCTTCCATTCGCTCTCTGTCAAACTTATCTTGCATGTAATCTCCTGCTAAATTCAGATGATAGATTCCTAGTTCCTTCAGTTCCTTCATAGTTCCTTTAGATAATTCATTAAGATGAATCCATCTGGCATTCCTCTGACCTGGGCGACGTTGGGTTCACGTGATTTTCGTAACATTGTTTGGGCTAAGTCAAAGGTCGCTTCAGCCATCTGTATATGCAAGGACTATACTTGTTGAGGATCGCCCCAGCAATACGATAAAAATCGCCGATGTTAATGGCGATTTTAACGACTAATGAGATTTCCGAAGAACTTAAAAATAGATTTTATGTGGCCATTTCGTGCCTCTACGATTCCCCTTGTCTTAGTGATCAATCTTGAGTCATTTTCTTCTTCTGTATCAAATTGCCTTTGTCCACGAACTAACAAAGGTGGCATTTTATGGTTAATGCCAAGATTTTCAAGAAACGGTAGGGCATCACGATAATCACGATCCACAATGATAATGTGGACTATTCTCGCAGCCCATTAACATCGAGAGTCAAAAAAGTAGGGCCCATGAATATCCAAAATGTAGCCGTCTGGAGCTACAACTAAGGCTCGCTTAATAAAGTGGCGACCTTTATGAACGCAGTATGTTTGCCTGAGTGCTCTGAAATTACTGGGTTTATGTATACATACATAAGTTCCATCTATATAGGCAATCACTTTTGGAACTTCAGGAGTGGAATTATAAAGTTCATTTGCGAAGTCCGTTACATGTGTCTGTATACACTGCTCCCGTGTTATAGCCGTCAACCCTATATGTTGTTGGGAACAAAACGTGTAATCAAAGATCTTCTCACAATAGAAATAATGAGACTCACATTTTGCCTAGTATCGTATCCAAAAATAACTTTTAAAAACTCATCAGTCAGCCATTGGCGAAGCTTACACAAAAACATCATCAAAAAATCCTTTTTAATAATACGGCCATATACCCATCGATTATGTACAGCATCACGTACAGCATCCCAATATTTATATAAATCCCTGAATTGCTCGCGTATTATGGGACTGATCGAATTGAGCTCTATCTCTGAAAAAGTTTCTTCATTATTAAAATCAGGTTTATCAATCTTCGATAATTAACATAGGCCGTGCAAAAAATCTTGCAACTGGAGACCAGACAAGCGATAAGGCCTATTGCAAAATTCTAAACCTTGCAGTAGGATGTTTGGTCTAAAGCCACTCATATCCAAATTTTCAGGGCAAGAACGAGTTGATTCCGGTACGCAAATATTTTTTGTTACAAAAACATTAACCCCACAAAATCTCAAGAACTATTTCTTCTTTGTTTTAAAACATGGAGTGTCAGACAATTAGGATCAAATGCTAAATCATTCATCTCCATATTAATGCTTCGATTGCAGTTCAGGCATATCCTCGTATTTTCATCAATCTCTGGATGAGCTATTTCATGTTCAGCACGGCGATAAATTGCGATTTGTTATTTTTGCTAATTTTTTGCATCAGATATGTGTACCATCGCTCGTGGCTGTAAGGCGATTGCACATATGTAGCAACTTATTCTGACGGGTGGCATAACTAAACTCCAGGTATAGGAAAATTCTTTAGCGTTCCTTTTTATAAACTTTACACTAAAATCAAACAAGCTTTGCCCCAGGCGAAGAAAATAGAAAGTTAATACAGAATTTGTGTCAAGAGTAAACTACAAACATTCTTTCAAAAAAAGGACATACATAATACAAACAGTTTGGAAATTGGCAATCAGGTTACCATGGCAGCAAAACCTCTTTACAACCGATTTCCAAAATCAAAAGTTTCAAAATTGACAGACAAAGGAGACTATGGTTCATAAACAAAATATTACGTGCATATTTTGTAATCAGATTAAAACGTGACGAGGTTATGGATGGAATGTAGGGCTAATGTGGTTGTAAAAAGAAACTATACGTAAGGGAATCAACTCGCTCTTATCCTACCAAACATTTGTTATATATAGTAGTTAAACTACCCCACATACCATCCCCGTAGTTTAGTCTAGATGACGTAATGACGGGAAGGGTACAATTGTGCACGAGCTCATCTGTGAACGTCGATGGCCACATGCAAAACTGTGCACCAGGCCATCTGTGCACGTCTACATTTCGACATGCACAGTCGTGAACATCTGTTCACGTGAACCGTTACTAGGTTACCATCTGTGCACGTCGACATTTAGTAATTTTATATTATTTTTATTTTATTTTTTATTTTATTTAGTCATTTAGACATTTAGACGTGCTCAGCTGGGAGTGTCCCATCTGTGCACCTTGTAATGTAGACGTGCACAGATTACCTGGTGCACAGTTGTGCCTATGGCCACCGATGTGCACAGATGGACTCGTGCACAGTTGCTCCGTGCCAATTAAATTTTTACAGTAGGTAAACTACCCCCGGACACCTTTCTCATACTTAAGTCTTGATGACGTAGTTGGTAAGACATGATTAATTAGTTTAAATTAGGAATTATGCCCTTGGTAATGTAACTTCAAATTCAGTTTATGTGTCCATGATCCGAAAACCACTCATTAATTTTTTTATGGGAGGTACACTACCCACAGACACCCACTCAATATTACAGTCTTGATGTCATGGTTAATAGGACATGATTAATTAGTTTGACTGATTAGTTAGGCTGACTGGTTGGGGTTATTGATGAAAAATTTAATTTTTTTGTTCACTTTTCATTTAGTGAAATAATAATTAATGTGAGTTAACAAACGTATTTTTTTAAACAATTTGTTATGGTTTATATCTATCTTCTCTTAGAGTAATGATAGAAATTGCGGAGTTGTTTGTTATTAAACTTTCTACAAACAAAAATTTAAACAAAAAGGCTCTCAGTAACTACTTTCATAAAAAATCATATTATCCACATATTAAAATTTGAAGAATATTTAAAATGTAGTTAAACTTCCATAATTCGAAGTCGCATGGGGCGTGGAAAAAAATTCGAATTATCGAATAATTTAATTTTCTGGCGATATCTTAATAAATAACAAAATTAATAATAATAATAATTAAAGGTTTTAATCTTGCACCTTTTATTTCATTTATAATGTGCGCAAAAACTTAAGTTTGACAAAGAAAACATTTCCGGGCCACTTTTTATTCTGCATGATTTTAAGGAGTATAAAAAAAGCTATTTTTTGAAGTCGAATTTTTTTTAAACATGTTTTTTTTCAAAAAACAATTTCAATTATGATTTTAAAAAAAGATCCTAAAAGAAAGTGAAAACTTCAGGACCCTATATTTTGACAAACGGTTGATAAATAAACTTATAGTTTGGTGGATTAATGTAGGTCCACTAGGACTATAATTCAGCTAAGTTTCAACCCGATAAAAAGCTTTGCATTCAGAATAATTAATATTTGCAGATTTCAGCGTAACAATGAAGATTATTCTATTTTTCTGAATGCGCGATTTTTCCATCTGTCAAAAATGCCGTTATAAGAATAGGATATCTCGAAAACTAATTCCTTTCTATACCCATAACGACTGCCGCATAGTTTCTTATTCCCCAAAAGAGACGTGTTTTTAACATATTTAATTCCTTCTAATTGTATCGGTAGGCACACCTCAAAGAAATGTTTTCTATTCCGCAAAAGTGGTTATAATTTGAGTTTATTTAATTCCTTCTAATTAGTTCAAAAAATATGTCTAATAATTTGTTTTACTTCCTTCATGCGGAATATAAGTTTTGAAATTTTAATTCTCATGAATTCAAGTATGCCTTTCTACAGTTAAAATTATTGTAATTTACACATTTGAAATTTATATTTGCGTTTAAAGTATTTTATAAGCAAAGTATTTTATAAGCAATAAGCGAAATAGACTGTTCAATTTTAAAACTAGTCCTACAGTAAGGAACGTTACTAGCAGTTAAATTTAATACATTTAACACATTTAATACTGTGATACAAATAATATTAAATATAATAATAAAAACATATTTGCATAATTCCGATTGAATTTTTCTTTATCGCATACAAATTACAATTTATTACAAAATATTTTGTAATAATTAAACAACCCACAAATTTCAATTCAATCTAGCGTTTTCAAAGTGAAATTATTTTTAGCTTTTCTATTCCTTCTTTTACATTCTTTACTTTTTAATTTTTGTTAATAAGCTTTCGTTAAATTTTGCTGAGTTGATTGAGGGGAATAGGGTTTGCACTTTTTCTTTTCCAGTTGGGGGATTTTTAGACGGAGGAAAAATCGCGTATTCATGGGAATACAAATTCTTAATTATTCTGAATGCAACGCTTGTTACCGGGAACCCAATCTACAAAACAAAGTTGGAAATCAGTCGAAAAATTCGGACGTAATATTAATGATTCTGCATAAACCGTACGAAAACTTTTTTTGTCTTATGGGAAATACGTGGAAAATCTGCCCACGTGGACACAGGTGCTATTGCGGGAGGGGGGGGGGCGGGGTAAAAATGGTTTAAATCTCTAATGGCTAAAAATTAAAAGTTAGGAGCGATTTAAAAATGTGCTTATCTTCGCTGCACTATTCTTCGAATTCTGAAAAATAAAATTTCAATTTAAATGATCGAGCTTTAAAAGATTTGTCTCTAAAAGAATTCAATCTATAAGAATGATTTATTTGTTATCTAATGATATTTTCTCATCTCTATTTTATAAAAATACAAAATGATTTGTTTTTATATAATATTATTAGTAGTAAAACTTAACATAAAGTTTCTAACAATGATTATCGAGTATTAAAAGTAAATAAATTCTTTCAATATACTAAACATTTGAACTATATTTTTAATATTCAAAATTATTATGAAAAATATATTTTCTAAATTATATTGATAAAAAAAATAAAAATTTAGGCGTTTGTTAAAAAATAATAAAATATAACTAACCTACAAATGCAATCAGCAAAATTGGGTTTCACAAAATAGAACATTTTTAACGAAAATCTGCCCGTCCGAAAATATTATGCAAGGCGAAAATTAATAAACATTGCAAACCGTATCGCGCACTAAAAAATGGAAACGACACAATAGATTTAGTAATCATGTTTTTCATAAATTAAGCCTACTGGATGCAAATATAGATAAGACACACCCAAAATTTAGAATTTGGACCACAGTAATTTTTGTTGACGCCATGATAAATGGAACGCGGACACTTTCAAAGTTGATTCTTAACAATTTCAGACGAAAACGCTTTCATTTCACGATTTAAAAAAATATATTTATCGTTAGAAATTCCAGATATAAACCTAATCCAAATTTCCTAAAATCCTTTGAAAGTTCTACAGTATTAAATCCGAATAGTGGGAGTAAATCGCGACGAATTGAACTACAACTAGAATCAATCAGAATGAGATCAAACTGTTATTCAGAGCCGCCAATCTAACAATTTGACATTCGGATTTGGTTAATATCAATTTGATAAACTTGAAGTTTAAAATTTTGTATTTCGAAATGTTTTGTTTTTGGACTCTAGATTTGTAAAATAAAACTTTACAATATGTTATAGTAATCATTCTGTTGAAATTAAATTTGGATCATGTGGAAATTTTTCTCGAATTTTTCAAACCTCTCGAATGTTAAATTCTTAGATTGGCAGCACTGCATGACTGTTGCACTTTGCACCTATTCTTGTTGGTGTTGAGTTAGTGGTCTTATACAGCTCCGGGTTTTAAGTGTTTTTAGATTGAAAATTGTGTAATTGTCATCAGAATTAAGTCATAATAATTAACGGAAGCTATTAACCATCAAAATGATCAAAAAATTTTGTAAAGTCAAGTCGTACTTTTTCCGTGTTTCCGAGGTTCGTCTTCAAAAAATTTGCAAGTTCGATCCTGAAACTCATCATGGTGTCGCAACAAGATCACAACAATTACGTTTGATCCTTTTGAATTTTGATGATTGAAGCTATAAGTTTTTAATGTGTTTCGATCTAATTTTGCATTTAGAAATACTCATTTATGAGAGAACATTAAATCTGTTTGGTCGTTTACCAGTTACTATTTTTATTAGTTTGCGAGGCAGTAGTAAATTGGCGGAAATTAATATACTTGCTATACTTATGAAAAATATTTGACTAATCAGAGGACTAATCATCCCGAATTTCGGGGCAAGACATTTAGTTTGTAATTATTTTTCCCGCTTTTACTAAACAATGTATTTTAGGTTAGGTTTTCTAAAATGATTTTTTCCAAAGTGGAACCTTTACAACCTCATGAATTTTCTGCGGGGGGGGGGGGTAGAATGTCACATATCACATGTAAAATATAAAAATAAATAACAAATTTTTTAACTGTTTCAAAAAATGGAAATCCGTCATCTTATTTTACCCGTAAAACATCTAAATGTATACTTCATGCTATTTTTCGTTAAAGAATAATTATTTCAAATTGAAAAGTCTACTATTATATTTTCGGTTTAGAATTCATATTTTTTGGTTAAAAATCTTCGTGCATGGTTGTAGATTGAACTGTTTTGTAGAAATTTAATTGTTTTTATTTTAAAATGTAACATTTTCTATTTTTGGTATTATAGTTTTCTATTTTTATTCTATTTCGTTTTTATAATAAGAATTTAGCTATTTCATTATTGTTGCAAAATAAACCATGTTTAATTGAAAATTCAACTATAAAATTTTTCACTGAGATTTAATCTTTATTCATTGATAATTCAACTATCTGATTGAAAGCTGAGCTACTTTGTGAAACATTCATTTTATTAGTTGAACATTATTTCTTTTTAATGAAAAATAAATATGCCATTATTGGTTAAAAATTAGTTGTTTTTTTTTTACTGCAAATTGAGTATTCCATTATTATTTGAAGGAAAAAATCGTTTTAAATGAAAAATTAAATGTTTAGTGAAAATTTATGTTTTTTTTTGGTAAATTTGAATTTTTTAGTAAAAAAATAATCTTCGTTATTGAAAATGTAACTATTTGCTTCACATTCTTGCTTGAAAATTCAACTATTTGTTTCCAAATAATATTTTTTGTTGACAAAATTGAGTTCATATTTTTGAGTTAAAAATTCAACTGTTTTATAAAAAAACTCATCGTTTTGACTTCAAAATTTAACTCGTTTGTTGAAAATTCTCCTTTTTTGATAAAAAAATTATATTACTTTCATGGAAAATTCAACTTGTTTGGAACATTCAGATTTGTAGGTGGTAAATTTATTTCCTTTCTGGAGCATTCGCCTTGTTGGTTTGAATATTTAACAATTTAGTTGAGTTTGGTTTTTCTCTTGACGACTGAAAAACCTTTTCTTGGTGAAAAATCAACTCTTTTCTTGAAAATTCTTTTTGATCTGAAAATTCATCCCTTTTGGTAGAAATTTTATGATTTTTTGTTAAAGATGCAACTGCTTACTTAAAATATAATCTGTCTGTGTTTGAGGATTTAACTAATTTGTTGAAAATTCGTATTTTTGGTTCAATTCCTTTGTCTTTAAATTATAATTTTTGTTTAATTCGGTTGAAATATCAGCTGTTTACTTTTTGATTTTGAGAATTAATCTTTTTTCTTAAATTGGACTTTTTTATTTTTAAATAAAATCTTTTCTGGTTTAAAATATCAAATATTATATTTTTCTTTTAGAATCTATTTTTTTAAATTGAATATTCAACTACTTGGTTGAAATTTGAACTACTTTTTTTAAATTCATTTTTTGTTGAAAATTTTTCTTTTTTTCTTGTAGAGACACTCTGGTCGAAAATTCAAATGTCTTCTGTTAAAATCGTCTTTTGGCTTGAAGATTCGACTATATAATTAAAAATAGATCTGCATGTGATTGAAGCTAATTCTTTCTTGTTTGGAAATTCGACTATTTGGTTAAAAATTAGTCCTTGTATGTTGCAAAATTTTACAAATTTGTACAAAAAAGTCTGTCCTTTTTGAAATTTAATTGTACTTTATGATTTAAAAATTTAATAATTGACTTTACAAGACGCATTACTTAAATAAATAAAAACGCCCGATTGAAACTTTATAAACCATTTTATATTTTAAAATAACTTCAAAATAATATGTTCATAATTAAAGGCTTTTATTAAATTTCAAATATTTTTTTAGTCTAAAATATTCCATTTTTAAACCGTCCAATTGGAATATTTTTAATTAAGAAAAAGAAGAGCAATTACTTAACATTTACAACTGTCTGATTCTTCATTTAAAAGCAGTAATTATACATTAAATATTAAAAACTAAACTTTAAATGTTACAATTTTAATTGTCTTATTTAAACAAATTTAATTTCCATGTCAAATGGTTGGCAGATTTCGGACAAAAAATGTATACACTTTTCAAGAATTATGAAAGACTTTAGAAGAATAAACAAAATTTCCTAGCAAATTGAACAAAAAAATTGATTTTGATAAATTAATTTCTAGCGAATTATTAAACAGATTTAAAACGACGTACAAAATTATTAAAAATGATTGTTGAAGAATTTAAGGAAATTTTATTTAAAATTTGGCAGGAATGAAAAAAAATTAGGAACAATTTTAAGAAAAATTTGAATTATTTAAAAAAAATTGTAGATGTTCTGAAAAAACGTTTAAAATAATTTAAAATTTGAAAAAATGTAAAACAACATATAGATGTTTCAAGATTATAAAATAAAATTTTGAAGGAATATAAGGATTTTTTTTAACTATTTAAAATAAAAATAATTTAACTTTTAATTTAAAGTGTTTCTGTAATTTAGAGCATTGAAAATGATAATGTGGACCTAAATCTTTAAAGACTATAATTTATAAAACTTTAAAATTTTTGATTTAACATACGTGTAAATTATTAAGCACTTGAATGCTAAAATTTTGAATTAAAAAACTTTTAGACGCAGGCGCAAGACACCGAATAATAAGCTAAACAATTATACCAGATTTATTTTATTGTGTTCTTATACATTCGAGTATATTAATATATATTTATATAATACGTAGGCGCGCATTTGTATGTGTGTGAGTGAGCGTGTACGTATGCTTATATTATATATATATATTATATACAGAGCATTCTTGATTTATATATTTTTAATAACATTGTCAACCAATAATTTATTTATACTTCAAAACGCACCAAGCTTTTGCAATAGACTAAAGCTTTCACTCAACGCGCCCAAATTTCCTTTCACTCTCTTAACAATTGCAAATTCACTCCTCTCATTCATTCATTTTTTTCTATTGTCTCGCGTGCTCTCATTCAGTACCTCGCATGTAAACAGCTCTCGAAGACTAAAAAAGAACACTCAACGCGGATCACAGTCTGTCTCAGCATTCGTTTGTTCGGCCAAATTCTTAAAGAAGAAATTAACATTTCATTTTTTATTTAAACTGTTTGCCCTTTCTTCGATAATTGTGCGGCTATAATCGGCTTAATCTTGGTCCGATTTATCGAAATTCGAATCGGTCTGTCAATAAATTATTATTCATTCAAGCCCATTTTGTGTGCTTCTTATTTACATGTCAAAAAACAGGTTTAAAAAATTGACAAAAAGAGGTTTGGCCATTCAAAGTTACAGTTTCCGAGGCACAACGCTGGACATTGCGTGATTCGAATATTTAAACGTAAAGTGAACTTGTACAATCCCAATTTGAAAAAATAACTATAAAAGGCAGCGCAAAAAAGAAAAATTTATCTTCATATCGTTTACAAAAGTTCTCATTGAATCGTGATATGCATCGATACAATTCTAATGTATAATATTTTTTTATTTTACAATTAGAATCGCCGAGTCGTTCACATGGATTTCCAAGACAGGATCACTTTATAAAATAAAAGTATATAAATTGTACAAAGAGATATTCAGTATACTTTGATTCTTGTTCGCATAGATGTGGAATGACTCATCTTTACAATTAAAATAATAATAAATAATTAAATAACTTTTTATTTCTATTTTCCCCTTTTTTCGCTGGAGTCATTCCTTATTCTGTGCAGACTATGACTTCATTGTCACTTATAAACACCTGGAAGTGTTGATTGTTAATTGTGCCTACGTTACTTTGTTATTCAGCTTTGAATTGTCAAAAAAATCCAATACTGGTCGAAAAGTTATCTAGATGTTACAACATACATAATATAAATCTTCGTATCGGTAAAAACGTCGAAAAACATTTCTAAATATTGGCGTTAATCGAGAAAAGTATTTGGCATTCGGTAACGAATGAGGGAGAGTACCTATTAAACGCGATAAAGCTCTTATAAAAAACGTCAAGAACTTTGGTAGAAAAGGCAACGACGCGTATAACGATGACACGATAATAATTAATATTGTAATCAATATTATAATAATAGCAATCAATAATGTCAGTAGGTTTCTTTGGACTTTGGTTCCACACTTTGTTCGTCAGTAAAATCGTATGGCAGTTTCCCTCGCAAATCTAACAATAAGTTACAGGCGATTTAATCTAGTTGTGGCTTAAAATCTTTCGAGATCGAAGCTAATGTAATGTATAATAAATAAATACATTATTACATTGGAAGAAGTACCTAGGCTTTACCTTCGTGCTTCGATGACAATGTGCACCATTAAAATTGATGAATTAAAAGGGCAATCGTCGCATTTGGTAGGCCTCTCGCAGGTAAAGAAGTTTAACTAACTATAACGAGTGTGCGTCTCGATCAGACTCTCTTTAACGTTTAACTAGCCTGGGAGTGAATCACAGGAGCCCCTCTATGTAGCATTGATGCTGGTCGCGATTTTCGATTTCCTGGTGCGTTGGCTGGAACGATGTGTTGCTGATTGATTTGTTGCACAATCGTTGAATCTCGCTTCGGAATCTCTGGGGGAGATTGCAACACCTCCGTGTACTCGCGAATCAAATTTGCTATTTGGAAGGCCTGAAACAGAATGATTTAGATGTTAGATGATAGCAGAGATGACACATGCACAAATGATGTTTTCGAAACTTTGCTTTACTGTCCAACACTATAAGATAGGCCACACATTTATAAAAGTATGGTATAACGTTTATGAAATGACAATCCTAGACGCAATGCAAAAAGTACAGGAATTACTTCTCTCGAAATATCTTAACACTATTCCGTGATTAATGGAATAACTGGCTGTCCCTAGTTGCTTGCCCCTAGTTCCCCTGAGATTTAAAAAATTTTTTGTATCAAGTTCAAAGTTACAAACCCAAAAGCAAAATTTTTTAATTAAATAGATTTTTAAAATTATTGCGTTAATTTTTAGTTTTAAAACACCTAAAAATTTGTCAACAAAGCTTTATTTCAGGGCATTGCAATACATAGATGTCTTGTCTTTTAAAAATAGTAGACAAATAAATGACATAAAAATTACCTGTGAAGTTGAAAGTATAACTTTGCTCTGCTTTTTGTCACTTCCAGTGATTATCATTAAACAATTAATCGCAGGACTATAGCTCAGAATACTTCCATACTCATAAGTACAAAGAGCATTTCTCGAACGATGTTCAAGAAGATGCAAACCATCCTGATCAACGGCTAACCATAAAACTCTTGGCCAATTGGATGTAAACGACTGCATCACATCAAATATCGTCGCTTTATGCAACGGCCAAGATTGAATCAGATTCAAGAAAGACTTTTTCGCCTCTGACGATGGCATTCCTCTTAAAGACTGATGATGTTGAACAACTCCTTCGATCGAGAGATTTGGCACAATTCTTACTGGAAGGCAGTGTCCTGCAATTGCTAAATACTCTTCTCCAATTGCCACATCTTGACTATCTCCAAGTTCCACTTGTGATTGTAGAGCAGTCAGCATCATCGCTTCCTTTTCAGTGATTGGAAACCGATCAGCTCTTAGATCATGTAGCACCTGATGATAAAGCAACTCCTTTTCCACTGGATCATCCAAATTCATATACTGATCAAGGAACAAGTGCTTCTTAAACAGAAATAGATGATGAGCGTGTTTTCTAGGCGGCTGACCTTGAGTTGCACTCGCAGTTCTATATCTTTCCCACTTGGACATTACATCAGCCAGTTTTTCCTCTGGAACCAAAGCCCGTTCCGAAGATCCCAAAACTTCATAAATTGCGTATCCCATCGCAGTTTCTTCCAATCCAATCTTAGCTTTAATAATCTCCATCACGTCCCTTGCAGTCGCTGACGGATGGAATTCAACCGCATGATACTGGCCATCCATAAAGTGGAACCTCGCATAAATCAATCTTCGATTAATCGTACACATGATTTCTTCTCTACTCGGTGGCCATTGTCGTCTTCTTGTCCCTTGGGTTTTGTAGAGACACTTTTCAGCAAATCTCGCATATTTTCCTTCTTCAGTGACGTAATCACTAGCACAACGTTTTAAGTGAGCCATTAAATATTTCCTGATAATCTTCTGGGGTGGAAGAATGACAGAACACGCTAGAGACAGTAAAGCCCAGTGTCTCAAATTCACTCGACTGTTGGGATCAGGATGATCAGTTGTCTGCTTAATTAGTTGAAGATACAATTCGCCGAGTAAATTCTCCTTTCGCATGCACCGCTCCATAACAGTTTGAATAAGGTTCACGTGCTCGTCTTCAACCCTTCGCACTGTGTCTCCATTTTGACCGAGTCCTGCATATGTTAAAATCAGCTGGAAAACACTTAGAGAAATCTGTTCCTCAGCATCTGGTAGTTTCGAAAGACTCTGGGGAATAGTTTGTCTGCTAAAGGCCCAATAACTATAGTGGAAACCTTTGTAAGTTTCACCATGATCTGTAGAGCTACCATGTTCCTGTCTCAGTTTTTCTATCCTGTGTTTTGATAGTCTTCGGAGTGTGTTTCTCAAAAAGCCACCGCCAGTGTCTTGGGGTTTCCGGAGAGCCTCTGAATCTACAAGGGTTCTGCGGCAATTGACTAAATTGTGGTAAAGCCTGATTCGATCTTCATTCGTCATGCCTTTCAGCTTCTTCATCGGGGCTTCGTTCTCCGTTATCCAACCTGCCAAAGCTGGACAGTAGCTCACAATCAAACTACCAATCTCATTCTTCTGAGCTGCTTCAAACACAAAACATTTGTGGGAACTATCAGGATTGTGTCTGAGTAGAGATATCGTGATAAATGAGTCACTGGGGTCTAGCATTATACTTTCCACATCATGGTATCGGTACTCGGATAAAACAAACTTATCATCTGGTTTAATCAACATCAACCCATCGCTGTTGATTCCCAATATCAGTTGATTTCCATAGGACCAGTAACCTCTGTAGGTGACATTAAACATAGTAGTTCCATAAAGCGGATACTGCATAACACAAGAAAGGTACAAGACCTTTGCTGTTAATTCTGAACGACCAGCACCATATTGTCTATGGGCTTGTGCTATAATCGGCACCCAGACATCATCACCTCGAGCTCTGCTGATTCGATAAGGTAGGAAACTGTCCACCTCACTATAATAATCCAGACGGTCGTTGTCTTTCGGATCACCTAACATGACTTGGGCTTGCAATCCAGCCAACTGGAGAGCGACTTTTTCTGAAACTGGAAAGTCGTCACACTTTACGACGTTGTAAACTGCCTGAGAATATAGCATATTGACTTCAACAGGATCTTGAGAAAGTTCCCTGGTGCTTCGAAATAGCCTGCGTTTGAAAACAAATCTGTTGTCTCCACTACCCAATGTCGCATTGTTTCCTCTTCGCAAAGTAGGAAAGGTTGACTGAGCAGTGTTCAATTTGCATTGTTTCATTTCCCAAGCAGCTATGACATCATAGAGATAATCATGAGCCCTGACGTGTTCCTCTCCATCAGGACGACTCTGATAAATTGCCCAGCCTTCCAGAGATCGAAGACCTAGTTTTTCAGCAAGTTTGGCAACTGCATCGGCTGCAGTATCTGTTGGATGAACATCTATGGCTTTTGTTCTTCCATCTAAGAAGAAAAAGCGACAGACGATGGTCCCTAGTCGTCTCATGGCTGCAATTTCGACTGTTGATGGTGGATATTGTCTGCAAGAGACTTTGGTATTTTTACAGTTGTCGACACACCATTGTACATACTGGCGGAGTTTGCCTTCCAGAGCTAGGTTCTTTCGCAGAAAGGAGACAAAGTATTTATAGAGGAGCTTACTGGGCTGAAAAGCAACGATTGCTAAGCAGAGGAGAAGCCAGACTCGTTCGGCCCATTCTTGATTGGGATTGTTGGTGGCTTGACGGATACATTGCACTAGGACTTCATCTCGGAGTTCCTCACGTTCGATTCCGTAGCCGATTATGCTTTGGATTGTCGAAATTTCTTGTTCTAGCTTCATCTCCCCTCGGAGATATTTACAGAGGTCCCTAAACACAGAGCAGGCAACGTTGACATTCTCCGGATCATACATGTGGATATGCGAATTGGGAATCGTGTTCCCTTTGTAATAAGTAACCATCTCATATTTTGGAACAAACTCCATACTTTTCCCCCTAGATTTCCTTGTCAGAGTTGCCATAATCGTACCCTCCGGAGATCGCTCATGACTATTAAAATAAGTCTGTGCAAACTCCATAATATCATGGTAATTTTCTCCTTCAGGTGGAGGTTCCCTTTTGTCCTCCAATTCCTGAAGTTTTCTCTCCACTCTAAACTTTCTTCTCTGTTCCCTTTCTGCTGGTTGCTGCGTTGGCTGTTGTGTCTGAGGTGACAACTGTTGATGTTGATCATGCCCATTAACCTGTTGTTGAACAGGATGTTGATGATTATGATTATGATTAATATGGTGAAGACTCGTGCTCCTATTCTCAACAATTGGAGGCGGACTTGCAGCCTGGGGTTCCTTATTGTGGATAATCTTACTAGTTGGCACTGGTGGTGGAGATCCGTGAAGATCTCCATTCATTAGAGCTCCAGTGTTTCCATTGATAGCTACAGGACTCGAAGGTCCATTTTCATCTCTGGGCAAAACAGACTCATAAATCGGTTCTCCATTATCTGAAGTCGAACTTCCATTTTGAATGAGGGAAGGAAGTGGTGGTGGTGGTGGAGGTGGACCTGTCGGTTCAGGAAGAGTTGGTTGTCCCAATTTGTTTCCGCTAGAGTAAATTCTCTGATTTCCATCTAGGCTTTCTGCAGAAACCTTCAACTCTGCTCTTTTTTCTAGTTCTTGCTGGATCACTGTTTCCAGTTCTTCATCCAAATTCTCTACAAGTTCGTCCATTTTTTCACCAATTTCTTCAATTATCTGATTATTTTTTGTTGATTGCACATCTGATAGGAACGAGAAGAGATTATCTAGATCGACAGATTGTAATTCGGAAGCTGCCATTTTGGAATTTAGCTGTTCTGCCATTTGAGATAGTGCTGCTATTTCCTCCTGAGCTTTCCTGTAAAAATAAAAAAAAAACGTTGAAAAGTTTGGTTCAGACCTGGAATTCATGACAAGGTCTAGAGTTGAAACTTACCCAGCTTCCATTCCCACAATGCCATTATATTGTGCACTGAAAAATAAAAGAAAAATATTTTTTTTAGGATTTAATTTTTTTAGGCTTGATGAGAAAAGGTCATCAGTAAAAAAAAACATTTGTGGATTCATACCTTTGGTTCTCCTCAGCAGCTTTCTTTTCCTCCATAAGTCTTCTTTCTTCCTCTTGTCGTTCCCTCTTTCTCATTTCCTCATCGACACGTCTCATTTCTCTTAATGCAGCAGCCACTTCTCTTGCAAAAACACCTCTCAAATGAGACTGAATCACGATTGCAGCCCTGCGTTTTCTGATAAACATTATCCTCAATTTCCATCCTTTATAAGCGTGCTGAACTTTGAGAGCCGCATCTCTCACTCGCTTGTATTCTGAGAATCAAAGAGAGAAATTATTAAGAGTTGGATCAATGAATGCACAAGGAAGCCTATTAAGAAATTCGCTAACAACCAGGAACTGATAAAATTCAGCTTACCGCGTGAAACTACAAATCCTCGCCAAATCTTCTGGATAATGATTGCATTGCTAGTGATCATTTTATTCCTAGAATCTTCGAGAGGCTCGTGAACAAATCTCCTCAGAAAAACTTTCGTCACACCAATCTGCCACTCAGTCTCTGGTACCTTTTTGTTCCGAATTAGACATCTCACCGCCTCTTTTTCATCCCGAGGTAAAGAAGCTCTAGCTTCTTCAAGACAACTATACCTAGCGATAAAGTCATGAAAAGGCATATGAACAGGGTATCCTTCCTTTCGAATTCTTATAATGTCCAACATTCCAAGGTACTTTAGCTGATCAAGAACTAGCTTCTCATCATAGTGATTAGCCGTCTTTTTCATATTGGGTTTAATGCACCTGGCATACCAAGGTGTTGTAGCTTGTAAAACATCTACTAAAGCCTGAAGCTGATGCCTAAAGGAGTCACAGAGAGTGGGTTTTCCCTTGGAAGTGCCTCTGGACATTGTCGTAGCATTTCCAGAAGCTCGAGCCACAGTACATCCTAAAAGGTCTTGATAAGCTGTGATTTCCTGGACAAATTCGTTGGTGCTTCTCGACAAAAAGTCAAAAAATACGTCCTGTTGTACGTCCCTATTTTTGTCAACGAATCCTTCCACTGTATAGGTCACTGTTCCTGCATAGTGCCTGAGTCCAAATTCCTTTTCCCATTTACGACGATCATCTCCCTTTACGTAACATGGATGGTTGTCAAATTCGGCATGGAGATTGGTCAAGTAGGCTAAATCTGAACCCTTTGGCATGTGACATTGTTCGGTTAAAAGCTTCAAGACACAACGAGGTGGTTTCTCTATCAACTCCAGGCACAAGGTGTTGTCGGTAAATTTTATATGGGAATACTGAATTTCCTCTTGACGATACTGAAATTTAAAAATTAGGAAAACTGTAAATGTCCATGTCTCTTGAAAGGTGTTTGAATGGAGTGGAGGTGATTAAAGATTAATGATACTTACAAGTTCCTGCTCCAAGGCAAAGACATAGTGATTAAAGAACTTGTGAAGCTTCTCATTCGTATAATTAATGCAGAGTTGCTCAAAGCTATTAACATGAAAGTTCTCAAAACCAAATATGTCCAAAACTCCTAGAAACCTCGACATATCTTGACCTGGATTCGTGCAATTATTGATATGGTTAATAAGCCAAGCGAATGTTCTGGAATACAAAGCCTTTGCCATCGCATGCCTGTTTTCCTTCGCCTCTTGCACCTTCAATGGAATTTCAGTAATATTGCCTCTGACGTTAATCTGCCTTTCTAGGACTATTCTTGTCAGGTCCTCAACTTGAAGACCTAATAAGGGAGCTACGGTAGCAACAATTTCGTGATCTTCTTGCGTCAGCTCGCATCTTTCACCATCAACATCTTCAAATTTGAGATTTCCAAGCCAGAGAATGGCTGATAAAACTCTGAATATTCCATCACACATTTCTGTCGGTACTTGGAGGACGCTGAATGCGAGTCTTAAGGCGTCAAATTTTTTTACATCGGAAATACCTTCAATTTTTGTACATCCAGAGTCATTGAGGTATTTATAGTGATTGGCAGCTTTTAGTTGATATTGTTCGGCAAATTCTTGGTCTCGGTTTCCTGCTTCTACAAGCTGGTAAAAAACGTGATAGTTTCTTTCACCTGCACTCTGGAAGGTGATTCGGCTTTGTTCCAAAAGGTAGTCCTGAATTATGCAACCTTTAATCATCCATTTGCTGTCGAAACAAACCTGCATGAATTTTCCAAAGCGAGAGCTGTTGTCGTTTCGAACTGTCTTTGCGTTTCCTGGATTAAGATCAATAAGAATTTTATTTTGAGTCTTTTATTTGAATTTTTGAATTTAGATTGTAGAATCTTTGAAGACTGAGAATTTGAATGATTTTTTTATAATATAAGAATTATAATTACCGAATGCTTCTAAGATGGTGTTTGCTTCTAAAATTTGCTGCTCCACCCAAGTGTCGACATTGCTGGTTACAGAGCAGAGATACTGGAGGATAAATTTGGTTGTTTCAGTCTTTCCAGCTCCACTCTCTCCAGATATTACACAGGATTGATTACTGTCAGTATCTTGAAGCGAACGATAGGCTGCTTCAGCGAGTGCAAACACGTGGGGCTCAAGAGCTCCCATCTTTTGACCATGGTACCGATTCACGTAATCCTGTAACAAAAGAAAGATTCATGAGATTTTAGATATTTTTATACTTGGTACTATAAATGCGGTGAAATGATAACCAATACTCTATATAGATAAAAGTGTTCTTTATGCAGTTTGAATATTTTTTATCATTCCCTAGAGGTGGTTACAAATCGAGGTTCTAATATTATGTATGAATTTCAATTTGCAATTTATCCTGATGGAAAATTTCAAGTATGTATTTATTCCGACTGAAAACTTAAAAACTTTGGATTTTCGCCAATGGAATCATTGTAATGTTGTATAAATTGAAAGTTGTTCCACGTGGAATCTTTAAAGGCTTCTTGTTCAATCAGGAAAGTTTGCTTTTTGCATGACAGTAAAATATATTTCCTCATTCACAGATAATTCTTTACAAAGACTTTAAGAAAAAAAGCGCAGTGTGTGAGTGGGATCGATTGATGAGTGCAGGGAACATATAATGACAAAATGGGAACTCGTACAATTATGCCATTGACATTCGTCGATTCTCTTAATATTACGTGAGATGGGTTAGTGTGTTCGGGGTCAAGCGTTTTCCTCGCAGCGTTTTCCTCACACGAGTGCTGTATGCTTTCCTCTTTGCTCCATGCTCTTCGAGTGAAGTGCGTTCGAAGCGAATAGAGCGGCAATTCGAGTTCAAAGGCCAGAACATGGTTGGATGGGTACGCGTGCTTTAAGCCCTAACTAGATTAATTGCAGTCATTCGATAATCCCAGAAATTCCAGCGTGACCGAATTTTATTGGATGCCTTTCATTCGCAGCGACTATCCCGGGATGCTGGATGGATAGGAGGTGGGTCGGGGTCGCATAGCTAGAATGAGTTCACACTGTAAGTAGTGCAACCCAGTTTTATGTCAGACACCCCATTGCTCTAGCCAACCAACCCTATTCTTCCGCTATGCCTCGCATAATCGTAAACAGGGATTATATTCATCTCACAGCTTTTCCTTTATGGTTTGATTCATGCGGGATTCCTGGCTTGAATTATTCTAACTGAAAGCTACATTTTTGAAAAATATTCAGTTTCAAGCTTTAACACTTATACGTTTGCAGGGTGCCCTGAAAAAAAACTGAATGCTTTTTGTTTTGATTACGGAACCCCTAAATTTGTTTCATCGCAAAACCGGGGAATGTGATTCAGTGACCGGGATTTTGAGTTGGAACAGGGAAATTGTGAAAAAATAAAAATTCTCACTTGGTATAGGAAATTTTTCAAAAGAATTATAATTCCGAGTTGCGACAAAGAGTTATCATTTTGTGCAATTCGTATGAAGAATTAGAATTTTGACTTCAAGACAGGAAATTTGGAAAGAATTTTGGTTGTGACTTAGTAGAAAGGAATTTAACGAAAATCCCTATTCGAATTTAGAATTCGTCGCAATCTGAAACTTTCCTTCAGCAAATTTTGGAAACAGGGAGTTGCTATATTTCTAAATTATAATAAAAAACCTTGTAAAAAAATATAATTCTGACTTTGAACAGGGCATTTAAAAAAAGTAATTGTCACTTGGAACAGCCAATTTTCGTAAAGAATTATTTTCACTTTGAAATAGGGAATTTACGTAAAAATTACAATTCAGATTTTCGTACAAAAAAATATCTGATGTTCCAACTCAGAAATATTTAAATCCTTTAAAATGTATAAAAATCTCTTGGAGTCTTTTAAAGACGTTTGAAATCATTCCAATCTTTTAAACTCTACAACAACTGATCGGGAGAAACCCCGAAAATGGCCGGGAATTTAAAGTCATCCGTCGGGTAGACACCCTGAATTACAAGTCTAAATTTTTCTTACTTGAATGATTCCTTTTGGAGGAATTATTAAATCCTTCCAAATTGGCAGTTTTTAGCAAGATTTAAATATTAAGCTTGGATGATTCCATTTAGGAAAAAGATAAACTTAGAGACTTAGGTCCTTCCAAAATCTTTTTATCATAAACAGTTGGAAATATAGATTTTCCCATCATGAATGATCCCAATTAAAAAAATTGTTCTCTTTCGTAAGAATCCGATTAAGAAATAAGATTGTAAAGATTTTATTTACCTCAGGTCAGTTTTGATTCTTAAACGAGATTTGGTAAATTCAAGCAAGGTCTGGAGTTCTTTCAACCTCTCATCCGCCTTATCTTTCAGGCGGCTTTCCTTAAGATAGTAAAGAGTTCAAGTCTTCACGATAATAATCAACCGAGGTAAAAATAACCTACTCCCTTCTCTGATCTGGAAGCAAGGCTTAGCTTAGCCAATTAGCTACCGACACTCCGATGTATAAAAAATGGGAATCCTCGAGCGACTCATGTTTTTCTCGCCATTAACTTGTTTTCGATATCAGAGTTTATCTTAATGGGTGATTTTTTGGAATGTGCAACCAAAATAGACGGTTGTAAATCTCAGAAAGCTGTTTTTCGACAGTCTAGGATGCATTTTCTTAGATTCTTTAGTTATTACAAATTTTTAATATGTTAATTGAGGCGCCGGTTGCAAAAAGGAGATATAGAATTATTTTACTGGAGTGGTGAGGCCCCTTAGCTCATGAAAATGAAGTCTTGAATTTTAATTTTTAAAATATATATTCTGAATGGAAATTTAATTTCGCATCTTTTTCTCTTCATAAAAAAAGTTGTAGCTTTTTTCTTTTTTGAATTATTTACGAAAAACTGTTTTTTTCTTTGATCCAAATATTTTGATTTTGTTCACTTCAACTCGCAGCGAAATGGAAAGTTTGTGATATTTTGAAATAAAACTTATCAGCAATATGTATTATCATATTCTGCGACCGATGGCGTTAGCAAAACATCAAAATG
>JAAAKG020139787.1:0-12270 GCA_010014905.2 Druon quercuslanigerum | reverse complement strand
ACACCATTTTTTTTTACGATTTCTTACGTTCGGATGGGAGGGAAATAGACAATTCTTACGTAATAAAATAATGAAAACTAAATATGGTCCTATAAATCTAAAATTTATAGATTATTAAAACTTAATGACTGAATTAGTCTAATTTTTGATAAGCAAACGGTAATGATGCGAAAAAACGATCAAAAGTAAAATACTAGCAAACAACAAAACAAAATACGCAAGTATTATCGGACGATAATTTTATGTATAATATTTTAATTGTTGATCTTAGGTTTATTGACCAGGGAATATTTAATATTAATTTTACATGTTAATTTTGTTTGTCTACAACAAACAAAATTAGCATCTAAAATTAATATTTAGGTATAATGTACATAAATTGACTAATAAAGGTAGTTTTCAAAGTCAATAACGTCCTATTTAATATAAAAAATTATTGCGTAAGATGGGGGGGTCACGAAAATCTTACGGTTCCTTACGTGAAGGGAGGGGGGAGTCAAAAATGTGTAAAAAGACCCTTACGTAGTTTGTGGACGGCCCCTAACATAGAATGAATATTATAATAATTTTAGTAGTCTGAAATACACAAAAAAAATCCTGAAGCACTGAGTGCTTTTCTATACACAACTGGTTCGTTTATAGAAAAAAATCACACGCTACTGGTTAGTGTATAGACACGAGCCAGTCGTTTATCGAGAGTAACCAGTCGTTTATGCTGCGAGTCCCACACTACTCATCCCTATATCATGAAGCAATGAGTAGTGCAGATCGCACTACTCTCTTCTCTATTGATATTGTTGTAGCACGAACGACTGTTTACTCTCGATAAACTAATGACCAAAGTGAACGCGTGTTTGTAGATCCAAAAGGCGCGTTCTCTTCGGTGGATAGAGAGAGGTTGTGGGAGGCAATGGAAGAGAGGGGAGTGGAGAGAGGCCTGATCAAGAGGGTTAGGGAGGTATATGAGGAGACGAAAGATGGGATGAGAGGAAGGTAGGGAATTTCTGAGAGTTTCTGTATGGATAAGGGGTTAAGGCAAGAGTGCCCGCTTAGTCCAATGCTTTTTGCAATTTAAATCGCACAAATGGAAGGAGGCTGACGGCCGGAGTTGTAGGAGGAGTTAGGGTAGAAGGAGTAAAGATATGGTCACTTGCATATGCAGATGACATAGCGCTTCTAGCAGAGGGCGAAGAGGCTTTAAAGGAGATGATGAAAAGGATGAGTAGATACTTGGACAAAAATAGGTTAGAGTTAAATGCGAGATAAGTCGAAGGTTATGCTGTTCAGGAAAAGAGGTGGGTGAGATAAGGGAGGGGAGTGGAAGTGGAAGGGAAAAGTTTCGGAGAAATGAGAAATGGAAAAAGAGGTTATTTGCAGATGATTTTATAAAGAGAATTAAATTTTTTGATTTGCAAGTGATGAATGTCTTATTTTGCGGAGTGGAGGTGTGGGGGTGTAACGTAAGTGAGGAGGTAAATAGGATACAAGAGAGGTATGTAAAGTGGATACTGGGGTTAGCAAGGAATACGCCCAACTAAATTTTCAGGAGGGAAACCGAAAGAACGAGTTTAGGGATTATAACAAGGAGCCGAGCGAGTAAATATGAAGAGAACTTTTTAGAAGAGAGGGAAGTAAGCTGGTTAGGGAGTGTTGGTGGGAGAAGGAGAACAAAATTAGGGGTGGGAGAATGGAGGTGGAAAGGGAACGGTATTTTATAACGAATGCATTGTGGATAGATGAAGTTAGAAGGATGCGTGAGGAAGGTAGGAGGGTATAACTATGTGTAGATTATGCCAAGGGACAGAGCGCAATATTTGTGTGAGAAAAGAGCGCAAAGAAGTAGGGAACTTATAGCGAGAATGAGGTGCGGATGCATGGAGCGTTATAATAGGTTCTGGCTTTCTAGAGATAAGAATATGTGTGAAATGTGCGGGAAGGGGGATGCAAAAGTGGAAAAGTGTGAAGAGGTGGAAAGACGTTTGATAAGCATGGAGGTATTGTTGCCTGAAAGAGGGGGCAAAAGGGCAGTTGCATGGGTGAAGGGAGTGTTGGGTAAATGGAGAAGAAGAGAAGGAAGGAGGAAGAGCCTATATAGCTATAAATATAGCCTATAACTATATAGGAGAGGAATTAGATGTAAGGAAATTGTACATACTGTACAATTTAATATAGTACATATATAAGCACATATTAATATAGTGTTAAAGATATAAATAGCTAAAACGAAAATATAAAACATACCTTGCTGACGCGGCCATCCACAAAAAACAACATAAAGACAAATAATGCAATGCTAATCCAACACCTTGGCAAATTTCTACATTCTCAGTCTGTTGTATTCCAGCGCTATATAGAACACAAAGCAGAGTCATCGCAATCCAGGTATTTATAATAGAATGCTTAGCCTTCTTAGGCATTACAATTGATGGGTAACAGCATACGTAAGTTACAGTGATTGTAATCAGGCACATTATCACAATAAGACTTCCAACGTAAATCGCAGGATTAGAGTATTTGAATCTAGCACCGCTTAAACTGAAAATACAAATAAGAAAGTTTATTGGATCTCATATCAATTTTAATTAATGATAATGACAATATCGAATTGACAAACTCAATAAGTGAGATATTACCTCCTGCCTTCCCCAGTAAGTTGAGTAGCATCTTCAAGAACCCCGTAATATCCAAGTCTGTTGCATTGGAAGAATATCAGGTTGTTAATTAAATTTAGAAATTGACAACCATCGCTACTCCATCCTCCATTTTCATTTAAAGTAGAATCCCAAACAACAGGGATCGGCTGGCTGCCAGAGTAATGGAACAAGGGTGCTTTTAGCATTACGTAAACTGGCTCTGTTAAATTTTCCGCTCTTGCTCCAACTGTAATATACAGGATGAATTTATAAATTTTAAGAAAGGGGAAGAAAGTGAAATAGAAAATATTTACAGAGATAAGTAACATAAATATTATAGACACAGGAGCAGGGATGGCAAACAAATAGGAATAGCATTCTCCCTATCTCACTTTTAATCCTATTATTAGCCTATAATTTAACGCATATATTGTTCATTACTTTCATTCTTTTCCTAAGCTCCGCCTATTTTCAAAACAAGTACCACTATCCTTTATGGTCATGTTTCACGACCGTGAGATGGGTGGCCACATGACATTACGAAATCACAACGACAGGCCGGTGAAACCCTCGTGTGTCTTGAGGACACACAGCGACCCAATGATGATACCTTCCTGCATCAATCTCAGAATTGCCTGAGCATGTTTTTGACACTGGCATATGGCTTTGAGGTTACAAACCAGTGATAGCTTCACACCTCCGAAAGCACCGATGACCAGGACAATTATTTTAACAGAATATTCTGGGTGTCTGCTAACTATGATTACAATATTATATATAATATTATGTCTTATATATTATATATAATATTATGTCTTATATATTATATATAATATTATGTCTTATATATTATATATAATATTAACATTATATAATGATTACAATATTGCGCATTCGCAGATAATTATACAAGGTGGTTCCCAAAGGAATAACCTCCAAGCGGAGATGTAAAAACCGTGCCGAAAGCTGAATTGCATCCGGGTGACGTGTTTTAAACGGTGCCACTGGAATACCGGACGACCTCTCTGAGTATGCAGCTTTATTCGTTCATGCGGGGATCTACAAGGAAGGACGAACGCTATCGCTAGCTTCTCGTTTGAAGAACAATGACACCACCAAGCCACCAAAAAGTTTTAGATGCGGTTTAAAATGATTGAAAGCGCAAAGCACGCGTTAATAGGTCGGCAAACAGTGTCGATGAACCTAGAGTTTGGGGTGCTAAAAATAATTTAGATGGAAACACGACAGCGAACTGGCGAAACGCCCACACTAAGTGGACGAATTGACTCAAGGATGACTTGCTACACTGCGGAAATGCCAGCATTAACCCTGTTCACGGAGGCTTTATGGCGCGTATACACACTCTGTGGTACCAGAAACACCTAGGGCTTCAACACGCTTCGCATCAATCACTGCGAAATCCAGTCGTCTGCCTCTCGAAAAAGGGATATGTAAGCGGAACGCTTCCCCAACCGCTGTATAAACAACCCGCAGACGAAAAGTAGGAAGAGACATTAAGACCAACCGTGAAAAGCAGGCACCTACTGGGAACATTAATATCCAGGTTTTCCCTAAACCCCAAAATCTGGCTGAAATGGATACATCCCTTTATGAGGATTTCTCGGAAGAGTCTGACTTCTGGAACATAAACTGCTGATGCAAATCGAAGGCTAAAATCGACGATAGATCAAAAGACCAAGAGACGCTTGCATCAACTGAGAAAGAAGATAGGATGAGCAACAAAGAATGCGTCCCATGTCCAGTGTGTGATTGACTACATAACATGTGATAACGCGTTTACGGACAGGGTTTGTAAGTTCACCCAATAAGATCCTCAGTTCTTGGGCGAACGATCTCCCTGTTTCTGTTAAAAATCCACCCAAGCCCAACGGGGTAGAGATTTCTTGGAAAGAGGTTTACAAGATCCCGAAAACACTTGAGTTAAAAGAATATAGGGTAAGAAAAGGCAGCGCCGACCGGTAAGTCAAAAGTGAATTTGTTTATATTGTTGCTTTTATTTCACCATTTTAATTCTACTTTGCATTTAATAAATATATTATATTATACAGATATTGTTACTTAGTAAAACCTTGCAAATTGACGGTGTAAAAAAAAATTGTGCAAAAAAACGTTTTTACCGCGAAAGTATGAACAATTCGCTCACAGAAATATACAGTTATCAACATTAATGGCAATACTTACAGCAAGAAAATTTGATATTTTGATAAATAAAAAAATATCATATCATATAATTATAATAATTAGACGTAATTCAAGTCAAAAATATATTCAATCTCATAAATAATTGAGTCCTGACCAGGGGGGCAAGCCCGACGAAAATCAGAGTTTACAAGTGCTTAGGTAATACACGTATCATATGTTTCGTCGATAAACGATCAGTAATGTAGAACACCCAATTATCTTCTGGGCTACATGGAAGAAACTATTGAATATTATTATTATTAATCTAGTCGGTATGCAGATTTCATGTGTTGGTACAGTAGCAACGTTGCGAGAAGTCCGTTTCTAGTAGAATGTCAACGAACAAGAGGTTATATAACGGCTAACAATATTTTTATTGAAAATAACTTATTCTTCTTGCTGGATACGTTTCAAGATGTTTTTTTTTAATTATATAACATACCATAGAAGCCAACCATCATATTTACCATCTTTAGATGTTTTGATCTTCATAAAAAGCTGCGGTCGGCCCTGCCCCTCCTTACCCTAATGATAATATCATGCACTTCAAGAAGTTTTGCGACCTGATAACATCTGAGAACGAATGTCCTTGAACCATTGCCGAATAAGAGAAAAAAGTACTTATGGTCACGAAGAACTTCTAAGCTTTATGATCGGATGGTATAAAGACCTTTTCGGTTGAAGAAGTTTTCTTCTACACTCGAACATCTTGACCGCACATTCACCTCATATTTAAGGTCGGAAACGCCCATTCCGCAGTGTTTGGTATTAGGATGAACTATACTTCTATTGAAAAAATGCGACTGGTCCAACGCAGATAAATACATGCAAATAACTGGTTGGCATACGCCGTTTCATATCTTTACAGCCGTCCTAAACAACAAGATTGTTCGAAGAATTAAGCCTGTGTGGCAAGAGATGTACGAACAACGGGGCTCAAAAAGGATGGAGCAAGCTGCCGAGAGAACCTGCTATTTGACAGGTGCGTCCTGTTAATGGCCTGTATTGTTTACCGGAATGCTTTTGATTCAATTTTTCATATACGTATCATCTGTCTTTTGGAAGGCTTAAAGAAAACCCACACTGTTGAGATGCAAAGAGGGATAATTGCCCCTTTGGAAATTATCGCGTGACAACGAGAAACTTCAACTTCCAGAGGAGCGTCTTTTAGGGCGATATCATAAGCCCTCTACTCTTTTGCTCTTTTACTCATTTGTATTATACAATTACAGAATAGAACGATCTAAGAAGAAGAGATGGAAGGGAACAAAGTTTAGAAAACTAAAGAGGCAAATCACGACCGGACAAAAGAAATATCTGTAGAAAGTTCGTAGTAGGTAGTGAAGCTTACAAAGATAGGCTGAAGAAGGGTTGAAGCAAGGTGGCAGAATGGGAAAAGGGTAGATGAATAGAATGGCATAGAGGAAGAATTATTGAAATGAGAGAATGAGGCATGACTGATCAGTGGAGAGTTTACATGAGAAAGGTTAAAGGATAGCATGCAGATAGTTCAAACAGGAGAATGGTGTCTAGAAGTATGCATGAAAAGGAAAAAAGCAGAAAGGATTTAAAGAAGTGAAGAATAAATATAAAGAGTGAAACATAAATATAAGCTGGAGGAAATATTGTAAGAGTTAGGATAATATTTAATGCAAGAATGAAGAATGAAGAATATTGGTAGAGATGAGAACATGTATCCTAGACCGGTAAGCCTCAATCATTTTCAACCTGAACGTTCTTCTACCCGACTTTCCTTTACAGAATACTTTTTTTAAATGATTTTTATGAGAATTTCTCTTAAAAGCGAAAATAAAGTATCGAGCCCTTTTTGAAATAGGTAAAGTTCAAATTTAAGAAAAATGTTTTAAAATAATTTAATAATTGTTTACAAAGTGTTATTTCGCATTAAAAACTTAGTAAACAAGTATTAAAAAAGAATTAGCTAAATTAAAAAATGTGTTTTTGGGAAGTTTTTATATATCAGAAAATGTTATTTTAGCATTGAGTTTATTAAAGCATTTTTCAATCTACTTTTCTATATTGTTCAATACTTTCGAATGCATTTTAATGTTTTCAATATTTAAAGAAAAAAGTATGGAGCCTTTTTTGACAGTAGTAAAATTAAATTTTATTTTTACCAAAAAATGTATGTTTATTTCACACAAAAAACTTTAGCAACTATGCACAAATCATCACAAAGAATGCTTTCTGTAAAGAAAAATTGAGTTCAACCATTTTTAGGTTGATGATGGTTGGGGCTCACCGTACTACGGCATATAGTTCGATAATAGCTAGTAAAAATAAAACTAACAGCGTAAAGATACTTGCAAGCTTGTAGTAAAAGCATACAATAATAAATATATATGTCTAGAGATAGAATGTGTGAAAGAGGGAATTTACAGATTTAGAGGCCAAGAAGAAATGAAGTAATAAGTACAGTTAAAATGGATAAGAATTAAAGGTGTTAGAGGAATAATAAATAACCGTATAACATAAAATATAAATAATATCAGATCACTTACTTATTTTACTTCCGATAACGCACGATGAAATATCCATATTATCAGTCTCATTTGTATTAGGAAATAGTCTATTATCACTATACATGGAGATCATAAGTTGATGTGTTGCTCCCGTATATTTGACATGGTTAAAGAGTGAGGGAGGTAATTGTACAGAGGCTTCGATAGTTTGTTCTTTCATGCTGACCATTGTTGTTTTATTATTAATAGTGCAGTACAATTCTCGTTTTTCATTAGGATGATTGCTTTTGTACCAAATGCAGACCAGCCCCACATAATTTTCGGGCCTGACTCTAATTTCCTCAAGTGCCATATTATTTCTATGTGACTGAATAGCCGGCGTCAACTCTGCAATTTTTTCCACAGCATTATTTAATTTTGTACAAGACTTGTAGCTAAGTTCTGCTGCTTTGAACATTTGTTTCGGCAAATTGAGTATTGTGTTAATGATGTCTACAAGCATTGGTCCGAGTTCTTTCTCCTCACCCAAGTGACTCAAGTAATTTTCAATAGTTTGAGATATAAAGTTGATCTCAACGGGATCTGTGAGTTTAACAGTGTCTCCAGTATAGTTCTTAAATTTTTTCACAGTCTCAATAAGGTTAGTTTTTGTTAAAGAGAGATTGACTTTCGAAAACTGCTCAAGAACTTTGGTCGTAGAGGATACGTAGGGGCATTGTTCGGTGTTTAAGTTTTGCCAACCTCCAGTAGAGTTGCATTGGTAAGATGCTAATAATGGATGTTGCATTAAACTGGACAAGTGACTACTTTCGCAAGGTAGTTCAACTTTCCAACCTATGACTGTGTGCGGCCATGTATATGTGCCTTTATTGTTTCTAGTAACTACAAAAAAGTAATTTCATATTAGGCATAGGTAATATTTTTGTATGGTTTTTATGAATTTAGTTAGTTACCTGTTAATGGACAATAACGAGTACGATCCGAAATTACTATCACGTTTATTGTCTTTGATTTATTCCCATAGACGGAGGCTAGTAAGCAATTCCATTGACCATTATGCTCTTCTTTTACAGGTATGATGCTGAGAGAACTAAAAATATATATTAATTCATACAATTTTTACTAAATAGAAACTACAGGGTGGTCACTCAGGACTCATAAAAACTCTTGCTTATTTCCCAGACTTTAGAAATTTTTCCCTATTATTCTAAGTTTTAAATTAAAACCGTAACAACTAAGCAATTTATAAACTGAAGTAGGGGAGTCAGTAAGACCCGGCCTCTCCTGACTGAGAAACTGTAGGTACTTTTTGCAAAAATAAAAACATTAAAATTTTTTTGGAATATGGTCTTTCCAAAAAAAGCATTTGTTTTTCAAGTTTAACTAAAAATATAAAAATGGATATTCATTTTGATTAAGGTAAACCGACCACTACTGGACAAACGTAAAAAGTATGTCCAGTACTCCTCAAAATTTGTGAATGAATTGCTACAAAATTCGTCATTACTTTGCATTTCAAAACTTTCCGCATAACTTTTATATCATTGTATTATTGAAATTCCCTACACTAATAGAAAAAGAAATATTTTTGCATATTTGTAACGCGTTTATGAATACTTTTTTTGTTAATTTATTCGATAAGTTAAGAATATTTTAATGTCCCACATTTGGACAAAATCTTGGCGAAATTGCCTAAACCGAGACAAGCTGTCGCTGAATGTCTCAGTTTCGGACAATTCAACGTGAGTTGCGCAATTACGTTTCCATTACTGAGACGGTCACTTTCGCCGTCTTTTTTATTAAATGTCACAGTATTTTGTTAGTGACAAATTAAAAATATTATTTATAAGATACACGCTTGTTATTAAATTAATTATTTATTGTAAAAAAGTTGTTCAAAGAACTTTATTCAAACCTTCAATTCTAACTTAAAATGTTGCCAACTGCTTAGGTTAGTAATTTAATAGTAACTCATATATTTTGTTTTTCAATAAAAATTAGTGAGTATGACTTTAAAATACGCTGGCATACGCAGACGACATAGTGCTAATGGCAGAGGATGAAGAATGGATGGCGGGCTTAATTACAGGATTAGAGACATACTTAGATGGGAAAAAGCTGAATTTTAATGGAGAAAATATAAATATGAGGTTTAGAAAAGGAGGGGAAAGACAGAAAGAATGGACGGGGAGATGGAAAGGAAAAAAGATCGAAGAAGTGAAGGAGTTTCAATATTTGGGATATATTTTACAGAAGAATGGAGATCATGCAGCTCATATAAGAGAATGGATAAAAACCAACAGGGGTAATGAAACAGATATGGGAAATCGGAAAAAGAAGGTTAAAAAAATTGGAGAAAGAGAATGTGGTTATTTGATACGCTGGTATGGCCGGTATTAAGTTATGGGACAGAGGTATGGGGATGGAAAAAAAGGAAAGATATTGAGAGTTTACAAGATATAAAAGGTGGACAATAGGCGTGGATTAGAGGACGTCAGGATATACGGCGAGAGAAGCGTAGAGGGATAAATTAAGCATTAGAGCGGGAAAGACGGCATGGAAATTTCAGACGAAGCTGAGGGAGGGAAAGGGAGGGGAGTAGGCGAGAAAGTGTTTGATAGAGGTAGAAGAGAGGTGAGGGTGGACGACAGAATTAACGAGATGGGTAAAAAAAGGAGGGAGATCTTGAAAGCTAGAGACATAGAAGACGGGACTGGAGTAAACTATGAAGAATTGGAAAAAAGGACAGGGAAAGACAATTAATAGAAACATGGGGGATAATTGAGGAATCAAAATAGAATAAATGGTATAAGATGATAAAAAAGGAAGGTTTACCAAAGTATTTAGAAAAGGGATGGGGAGAGAGACGGTGGACCAGAACAGCAAGACTTAAATTGGGAAACGAGGTAAGAGAGGGGATGTATTGGGAAAAGGAAGAAAACAGAAAGTGTCGAATATGTGAATGGGAGGAGGAAACATGGGAGCACGTTTGGGAAGGATGTAGGAGAGGAATGGAAGATAAAGGAAGCTGGAAAGAGAATGTGGTTAAGATTCTAGAAGAGGATGGATTAGGTGAAGAATGGATGATAGAGTTGGAGGGTGCTAGGGGAGCGAATGAGAGTGAATGAAAGAATGCATGTAAAAAAATGGCATATTGGAGGGCACTCTCGCTTTCGACCGCTCCACAGTGGGACGGAATCCCGAATATTAAGGCAATATCCGGCAGCAAACGATTCACTTGACACAGTCCTGGAATAGATAAAAGCAGGTCTACATCTCATGTATTTTCTATCTCTCTCTCTAGAGCTCATTTTCGTTCTTCCAACAGCGTTATCGGTCCATTTCTATATATCGATGGGTCGAGCACTGCATATAACATGTTTATACCGCTCGCATACTTGTAGATAACATATTAATATCTTTTACTTGTCATATAACGTTCAATTTTGATTTAAATATTATAAAACTAATGTGTATTATTTAAAATTTAATAAATAATTTGTTGTAGCTAGTTAGTTGCAATATGGGCGGGGGACATGAGCCCCCTCCCCCCACCTAACGTTCAAGTTATAAATCCTATTGTGTCACACCTGTATTTATTCTCAACGTAGTGCTCCGAATCAGGCCACCTCCGCCGAGTGCTTTTGTATGCCTATAGGATTAGTTGTCACCAAAGTTCTGAGAATATACGCAACAGATGCCAAGCGTACCTATCGCACAGTAAATAATATTCTCCTTTGTTACTGCCAAAGTGACCCTCACTCACTATGTCAGACGTCAGCCTCCCTAGCAGGCTAGGATGGACGAAGAGTTGTGTGTGTGTGTGTGTGTGTGTGTACGTTCATTACTCGAAATTGAACAGCGACCCTCGAGAAAGAGTCCCCCGTACGTAACCAGCCTCTTCTGCGGGGACGTACAGCTTAAGATGGGTACCGAACAACCGCAGCCCCGGTTGAAGTACATAGACAAATTTTCATTGGTACCGGTTGAGGGCTTAAACCCCAATCCTTCTGCACAGAATTTAAAGTGTTGAGGACAAAAAAATTAATATTTCAAATTCAAATTGTTTCAAAACTAGACAATTTGTAAGTGAAAAACCTTTAAATTGTACTAGACTTAAAAATTGAAACTTTATTATTTCGAGGTTTTCAAACAAAAAGATTAGTCATATTAAACACTACCAAATTAAAATATTAAAAATTGAATAGTTTTATATTTATATAGAACACTCAAAATTTGACAGTCTGAAAAAGAAGCACTAAAAATTGATCATGTCTGAAAATATATAATTGAGCGATTTAAATTGTCACATTTCTAACATTTCATCATAAATTATGCAACTTTTAACGGTTTTTAATTAATTATTTAATTAGCCGAATTCGTTTCAAATCGGTCAGTTAGTCCATTCTGAAGTCACCGAATCATTTGCTACTTAAACATAAGACACGTGAAGGGTGGGAAGGAAAAAGGAGGTAAATTGTAAAAATAAAATTACGATTTGGAACAAATCCTTTTACACGACAGACCTTACAGTCCCTATTTGATAAAGTACAGAGACCGAAGGGTGCTCTTTGTCACGCTCATAGGATACTTTTTCGCGCTTAAATGGTAAGAAATTCAGGATAAATTCATAAGACTTCAAAAAATTCCAAAGAAAAATTGGAAAGAAAATTTAAACTTGAAAAAATTCAATTGATTTCTGCAAAATTGAAATGAATTTAAAGGAATTGAAGATAAATGAGAAGAATTCGATGAAATTCATAAAAGTTCAAGGTGGATTAAAAAAACACAAATGAAATTAAACGAATTTCAAAATATGAAGAAACTTAATTGAATTCAGTAGAATTCAACGAATTTAGAAGAGTTAAAAAGAATTTAAAAAATCTGCCCGCCTCGCGGGCACATTCTCATCGCGCGCTTCGCGCGCGGCTCGCTTCGCTCGCAACTTTGAG
>JAAAKG020139786.1:0-12270 GCA_010014905.2 Druon quercuslanigerum | reverse complement strand
ATTATTGAAATTATTATTACTTCTTAATTTTAAATAGTATAAATAAAAAATAATATTAAAGATATAAAATTATTTTATAAACTTTGAATTATATGTATATATACATTTGCTAAATTTTATTTATTAAAAATATGATTATTATTTTTCTATCAAATTGATATATTAAATAATAAAAATAATAATCAATTGATTATTGCCCCAAAAATCATTCTTATAATCAGTCAGAAAAGTGCGCATTCAACACAAAAAATGAGGCATACATTGGAATGCAACAATTTCTAAATTCTCAATTATACGTGTAAGTTTTCTAAATATAAACAACTTTTGATTTAGGATTTAAAAACAATGTATAATTAGAATATACCAATATTTGACTAATAATGTATTTTTAAATAAAAACGCCAATAGAATAGGTCTGTCAACCTCAATTTTTTAATTTTCTTTAAACTACCTTCAAAATAACCTGCAAAAACTAAGAATTTAGAAGTCAAAATTCTGAAATATTGCTGGTATAAGAAATCAACCCCTAAATTTCAGATACTCATTTGAAGAGGGTACAACATGCACTACAGCGCCACAAAAAAAATTTTTTATGGGTCTGGAGGTTAGGCTCAAAAAATAGTCCTACTTTCCTGGAAAGCAAGAATTTGAAGCAGATAAAGGATGTTAGGTGTTCTTGAGAATTTTAAATTATAAGTCAAAAGAAGAAATGGTGTACTTAGCATGAGGGAGACTATAGGGTACATCCATGAAATTTTTTTAAAGATAAATATAATTTTCTCTATCGGGCGTAAACTTTCATGTAGCGAGCGTAAAGTTTAATGTAGAGGGCGTGAAGTTTCATGTATAAGGCGTAAAGTTTCATGTCGGTCCATTGGCAGAGAGCGCCTGTGGGAAGCTCGCGCGGGCTGTGAGTGGTCAAATTAGGCCTTATTTACGTGCATAATTAAATTATTTTGTTGCAAATTAGTCTCTCTTGCTTGAAAATTTAAAATGTTGTTATCGTTTTTTCTATTTTCGAATACCCTATTGTTCTTGAAAATATGTTATTTTTTGTTCAGAATTAATTGGTTAGATTGATGATTCAATTAGTGCACTTTTGTTTGAAAATTGATCGTTTTTAGTTCAAAATTCAACTACTTATTTTAAAATTTATCTTGTTTAGTTAAAAATTCAACTGTTCTGTAAAAAAATAATTTTTAAGTGAAGATTCAATTATCAGTTATTTAGCTGAAGACTCTTCTTTTTTGCTTAAAAGTTCAACTGTTTTTTTTCAAATGCAACTGCTTTCTTGATCGTTATTTTGGTTATATTCATATATTTGGGTATGTGATTGAAAATCCACTTTTTTGAAAATTCATGTATTTGGAACGTAATTACACATTTGTTCTTTTCTCCGGTTAAAGATAAATTTACATTCAAAGGTGCATTGGAGAAAGTTCATCTTTTATCTGTTGATAGCAAAATATATTCTGCAAATACAATCCATTTTATCTTAAGCAACTTAAATGAACCAGTATTTTTTGCATTGAGGATAACAACAATTTTTAATAAAAAATTAAGTTTTTTCTTTCTCATCTCATCTTTTCTATTCGTCATGGAATGCATAACGTTTTCCACTTGAATCCCGCATCCAATACAATTATCTTCGAAAATTATAAAATTATTCCCGAAATCACCGGTTATGACGAAGAAATCTTGACGCATATGTACATAGTCTTCAAGTCCTAGCACCTGGTAGAGCCATCGAGACCAAAAAATTTCACGAACATGCTTTAAAAACGGCCAACCTGCTCGATCAGAAATTCAATTGGTATTTCATGCCTGCATCACTACACAAATTCTTGATTCATGGAGCCAAAATAATAGGTTCCTTGGTCATTCCAATCAGACAATTATCGGAAGACGCTCAGGAAGCCAAAAATAAAGATTTCAAGAGATGCAGAGAAAATAATACAAGAAAGACAAGTCGCATCGACCCAAACAAAGACTTATTGCATTATCACCTATTCACTTCTGATCGTTAATTATCAAGTCTGAGAGGTGAGTTCCTTTATTGTATAAGCAGATATGATAACTGAGTATCATTCACGAGCTCGATGGAGCTAATTCCATGGAAAATGACGATTCTCTTCCTCACTAATATCTAAAGCCAAAAATTGTTTTCTTAATTTGTTTATAATAATTATTTTTAATTTATCAATCCTTACGGGTATGACACAAAAATTATTTTTGTTCATCAGTTGAGGAAATTCAGTGAGAATCAAGTGAGCATACACCGTTAAACCATATTAAACCTTTTTCATCTACTGATTTGTTTATAACAATTTAGATAAACTTTTTAATTTACTCTAAGATACTGATAAATTGTACTGGATAGTTGCTCTACTTATTCTGGGTATTTAGGAATAAATCTGAGTATTCTCCTGGAAATGGTACACTTCAAAAGTAAAAAAAATGTTATTTCTATTTTTGTCAAATAAATAAAAAAAAATAGACCCTCGATTTGAATATATGCTCTGATAAGATCATGGGAATTTTTATCAGCTTCAATTTTTGAAAAACCGTTTAAATCGGATGAAAATTGTAGTCGGAAAATCAATTTGTCCAGAGTCGTGATTTTCGTCCTAGTGTGCCACGGACGTATGCGCGTTAAAGTCGTAGTTACACTTAAAACAATATTACGAATGACTTTGCGTATTTACATATTGTTGCCAAATTTTGCAGAGTCAATACATTTTTTTTAGGATATAAAAATATAAGAATTGGTTTTACATACACCCATTACATGTGCAAAGTTTGAATTGCGCTTTTAATTCACGATGTTTGCGAAATTTTGGATACCTTAAAATTGCCAACAAAATAAAAAATGTATAAATAATTTTTTTTCATTGAAAAGTTTCTCGTTCAAATCTGTCATTTGGCATGAATAATTTCATATTGGTGCTCATTAATGATTTGCGGAAGAGATAAAGAGGTGCACACTTGCCCAATTATACCTTCGATTTAGGTGCTTTTTATCATGATTGGCACGTTTTTTACATTTTTAACCCATTAAGTATGACAACTTTTAACAATAATAAGTCAATCAATATGTTTATGTGAATGTAAAAACGTGCAAACTTGATACAATGCTTAAATGATGGAGCAATTCATTTTGGTCAATTTGCACGTTTTTCCGTTTTTTTCCATACAAGTTTTCCCTGATTATCTATTTCTGGTAATTAAACATTATTCCGTGCGTTATAGAGATATTCAAATTTGTATAGTTTCTATTTTTATCAAACGAAAGGTTAGGCTAAATTTTGAGATTTTGTGCAAATATAGTCAATTCCCAAACTTCATTGACTTTAGTCAAGAGGAGAGAATTAAGGGAAAATCTGTGAGGACTCAAGTAGTGTCGTTTCCGGGATTTACATTATTTTCAAAAGCCACTCTTTACCTTGTAAGGAACTGAGGTGAAGGGTTCTTCTCGAAATTTAAATGAAGCTTTATACAGTGTTAAAGACTTAACTAGTTCTAAATAAGCGTTTAGAATATTTAGAGGAGGTTTACTTATCTTGTCAATAATGCAGCAATATATGTGGGTTAATCTCAACCAGTAATGTGTCCCTGGCCACCTTTTTTAATTTATGGAAAGTTTTATCTTTATAAATAAAGCTTAAGATCCAATTGTTAAATATTTTAAGATTATTATATCTACTTTAAAAGCTAAGAATTTAATTATATTTGAAGTGTATTTATTTGACTAAAATAACCGATTCAGAAGCCCAAGAAAGATGTAGAATATTTTGGTGTCATCTAGTACAGAATTTTATTATTAGAAGAAGCATTTTTTTAAGGTGAATTTACCTAAAAAATATTGATAAAAATGTGTACTTATAATTTGCCGAACACTTGTTTCACAGGTTATATTCAAATCAAAATTGATTTATAATAAGTTGCATGACAAACGTTATTCATAAAAATGCAATCCTAATAAATAAACATTAAAATATGAACATAATTAAAATTTTATCAATATTACTCCTTATAACAAAATGCCAATATAAAAAATATGATTAAATAATAATTATTAGAATAAAGGAGGCTCGTGAAAGTTTAAAATTTTTTAATAATTCCATGGTATCAAAATACCATGAGAGAGTTAAAAACAACCAAAAATCATTTTAATGCTCGGAAATTTGATAAAATCCAATAAAATTAGTCAAAAATCCCATGGAATTTTTTGAAAAATTCTGAAACCCAAGGAAAATATAAAAGCGTTCCAAGTTTTCCCAAATTTTAGAAAGCAAGCTTTGAAACCACATTAAATTTCTTTTAAATTTGAAACAGAGTTTCGTTTAGACTGGCTAGTAGTTAGATAGAATATTTTTAGAGGGCTGATAACAGTGTACCATATCGTAATGAAAAATATTCTAAAATCACAAAAAATATTATCATATATTTTGGAATTCTTTGACATATTTTAAGATCTATGAAATCATTTGCAAAGCTATTAAATTCAAAATCTTTTGAAATATATGAAAACGTATGAAATTTTGTAAACCCCCTTAAATATTTTAAAATATTCTTATATGTTATAAATCGTTTTCGAAATATTTCTAAATCTTATGTATTTATAGGAATTCTATAAAACCATATTAAATTTTTGGAATTCTGTGCAAACCCTAGAAATATTGAAAAATCTCTTTAAGTCTTTAAAATCCTATGGAAACTCTTAACTCTTGTGAAATTTATAGAAATGTAATAAAATGTTTATAAATTGTTGTTATCTTTTGAAATTGCTTGAAAATCATTTGACATTTTCTGAAGTCTCTTGAAGTCACTAAAATATCCTAAAACCTTATACGCCCTATCAAATAATGTCACATTTTTATCAGTGTTAAATAAATCTTTGCAATTCGAATAATTCTTTTTTAGTTTCGAAAAATCCCTTTAAAGCTTCGAAATAATATGAAATTCTTGTCCTCTTTTGGACATATTTTTTACAACCGGAATTTTAATTGCTATATGAGTTTCGCTTAAAAATAAAATAATCGATGGGATAGAAAAAGCTGGTACTGAAGTATGTAACTAAAGCAAAGCCTTCGACAATTAGCTTTACCGGAAATGAAGGTTCTGGCATAACACGTTCCGAACGGAAGAGGGCAATCCAGACGGTAGATTACAAATAAATATTAAGTTGGGAATCCCTTCAGTGCCTGGGGTAAGAGGGGACCGGAAATTTCGAAATTAACCGCCTTTGGCAGTTGCCAACTCTGGATAATAGATAAGAGGATAAAGTTATCAAAAGTTTATTATACTTCCCTGATAGAGAGATAGTTGGGCAAGTCAATGAAATTAAAAACTTTTGTATCTGTTAAAATTGATTTTTGGAATCTGTTAATAGAATGAAAGGCGTGCAATAAAAGTTACGTCTTAATTTAATTTTTCTTGGCTAGAAAAGAAGGAACTGCACAATTTGAATAACCCAAAACCGTCATTATTTAATTTATCAAATTGAATATTATAATCCTATAATAAAATTAATTTCTGCATGAGCTTTAGAATACAATTTTAAAAATATTATTAATTATTTTATGGATGTAATCAATGTAAATAATAATAATAATAAATTATACCTACTCCTAGTTTCCTTCTCACATCCATTATTTTATATTTTATTTCTTTAATTTAAGATATGTATTAGGTTATAATTTAATGTAAAATATATAATTTTTTTAATATTTAATTTCTTGCTTTTTTAATTATTATAATTTTATAGGTATAGGCATAAAGTGTTTTTAAACTCATGCGCATATAAATTTTTTTACAGGATTACATTATTTATTTCAAGAAATTGTTCAGTTGCCAGATTGGGCTATTCTAGCACAATCTTGTTTTTTGCCTTCGAGTTACTGACATTTTTAATTTTTTTTAAATTACTTCTTTTAGCAAAAAAGTCTTTTTCTCTTTCTATGATAAAGTTATTGTCCCAAAATTTATTAGAAAATATAATAGAAATGATCCTTATGTATAATATTAACGTAGAATGTTATAAGGTTTATTTTGTAAATGGTAAAAGCACTGTCTGAAATAGCTTCTGTCTAAGGTCAGACATATTAAATATTTATGTTTGTTTATTATTATCATTATAACTGAACCTTATAATGAAAGTAAAAATAAACAAAATTAAAATTTGCAAATGCTCTTGATTTAATAAAAGTTTAATAGGATTTCAAAACTTAAAATACCTGATTTAATTCGTTAATTTAGAATTTAAATATATTGTTTTTAAAAAATCGAAATTAAGATCTATTTCATTTTAAAACCAATTTCAAATTTAAAGGTCTACAGTAAATAAAAATTTCAATTACACAATTGAAAAGCATTATATTTTTTAAATTATATTTTAAGGGTACATTATTTTGAACTTCTGTTTTTAATACCTAAGAGATTCAATTTTCAATTTTTTAATTTTTAAGATTTTAAATTTATTCGCCGCCGTGCGGTTGAGCGAGTAGGTGGGCACCATTTGAAGGACGTCAACTTCAAATCTCAAACTGGTGAAATCGGTTGTTCCAATGCTAGTTTCTTCAATTTCTATCAACACCAATAACTAATACAAATTTTTTTATCACTCTTAAGATTTGTGTTATTTGTCCTTTAAAAACGTCAGATCATTGACAGCCGGTAATTTTTCCGACGGTTCAAGTGAACGAAAATTAAAATAGCGAATATTAGGATACCGAAATTTATTTACTGGAAAAATAATATACCGACTGATTAATTGGCCGAAAGTTATTTTAACGAATGATTGACTGACAAAAAATTATTTAAACGAATGTCGAATTATTCGAAAATATTTCAAGCGAAGATTCATTTTTCCGAAAGTCCATTTTACTAAAAATTCAAATATGCGAAGGCCTAATTTTGCGAAGGTTCAGTTTACCGAAAATTCAGTTTAGCGATAGGTAAGATATTCGAAAATCATTTTAGCGAAGGTTTAAATATCCGAAAATTTTATAATTATTTATTTGTATTCAGATAAATGTTTAGTAACAAATAAAACGCTCTCTTTTCTTTATTATTTATACTTCTTTTTTCACATTACCAGGACTTTAAAGTTACTTATTAAGAACATATTAAAAATGCTTTCAAAATTTTGATAATGTTTTCTATTGCCATTAAATTCTCTTTTATTCAACTTAGTTTCCTTTTGAAAACAATCCTTATTAATCAAAAAAGTTACTTGTTCATTTAATCAGTCAATAATGTGTTTAAAATTTATGTTTAAACTTTGCATTTATATAGACAGTGTGGATGGCGATATTTTATTACAAAATTTAGGATAGATTTTCTAAATTTTGTCAGTTGTTTTTAATTTATTTTTTGATTTTTGAAAATTAATTTTATCAATAATACTTTTTGCAGGCAAAGTTCTTTTTGCAAAGTACTCTAAAAATATAAAAGAGGTAAGGTGTTAATTATTTTACGAAAAAAGAAAAATGAATTCTTCTAAGTAAAATAAATGTAAGTACTATCTTAAATTACATTATCGACGTTCTACTTTCTTAAGATTCTAGATAAAAATATTGCATTTTCGAAAAAAATAAATTTTTACCAAATAGACATCAAACCAAAAAAATTAATTTTTTACCGAAAAATACCATTTTTGAATATAATACACATGCACTTGGAACAAAATAGTTCAATGCTCAACTAAAAACGATGTATTTCCAACGAAATAGGATAATTTCGAATTAAAAAGATAAATTTTCAACTAATAAAGTATTTGTTAAATTTTCAGTTTTAAAAGTTAATTTTCAACATACCAAAAAACGAGTTTTCAACAAATAGTAAATAGTTCATTCTTCGTTCAAAGAGATGAATTTTCAACCAAAACAAAAAAACAAAACATTTTCAACAAAATAGTTACGTTTTCAACCCAAAGAGATTAGTTTTCAAACAAAAATAAAGTATTTTTAAACAAGAAAGATTTTTTAGACAAATGAGAAAAATATTTCAACTAATTAGTTGAGCTTTCAAGTCAAAATTGTTAAGTTACAAAATTGTTAAATTTTGAAGGTAAAAAGACGAATTTTCTACAGAATAGATGAACGTTCGAATAAAAAATTTCAATATTTAACCAAAACAGAAATATAGTTACCTTTTCAAATGGTTAGACTTGATACTCATTATAAATGTCTTATTTATTATTAAACATCTATCTGAATGTAAATAAACATTTTGTAAATTTTCGGATATTTAAACCTTCGGTTAAATAATTTTCAGATACCTCTCCTATCGCTAAACAGATTTTTCGGTAATCTGAAGCTTCGCAAAATTAGGCCTTCTGAAATTTGAACTTTCAGTAAAATGGGCTTTCGGAAAAATTAATCTTCGCAAAAACTATTTTCAAATAATTCAACACTCGTTTAAATGATTATTGGTCAATAAATTATTCGGCAAATCGGGTTTTCTTCAAATAAATTTCGGTAACCTGATATTCGCTATTTTAATTTTCGAACACTTGAATAAACGGAAAAATGCCTGACTGTCCAGATCATTTTGTCGCTCCTTGTAGAAAAACATTTAATTGTAAAGATTTGAAATTGAAATCAATGAAATATTAAAGATACATGCATAAAGTTGTGAAATGTTTTCAAGCATTTAAATTAAAAATCTTCCTAATTAAATAAATGTCAAAATTAATTTAGAAAAATTAAAGAACTTCCGATTTGCAGATATAAAACTTCCATAATTTTTTATTGTGAATTGTGAAAATTAAAAACTTCAATTTGACATCTATGAAGATTTAAAATTCATAGACCTACCATTTTAAAGGACATTTTAAAGAATTGAGTATAAAAAAGATAATTTTTCATTGTTAAACTGAAAACTGCATAATTTATCAAGGTGAGTTTTAAATTTTTAAGTTTAAGAATTGAAAGTTCTACTATTTTGAATATTAGTAATAGAAGATTCTTCAACATATAATGTGTAGAATAGTAAATGATACAATTTTGAATGCGTTTTATGGAATAGTTAAATTTTTATGTTTAAGATCCAATATCATTAAATAAGAAAAATGCAGCATCGCAATTTATTCACATATTGATTCTTTAGTTTGCGATTACAGGACGTAAAATATCAAACAACAAAAAGACACTGGCCCTATTAGTTTAAAAGATTAAATTTAAAAAAGCTTGGAAAAAAGTATTCAAAAAAACTTGTTTTGTTTACTAGCAGAGTGTGTTAACACATAATAAAAATACGCAAAAATTTAAAACGTTTTATATTAGCTAAAAGGTAAATCTTCTAATATATACCTTTTACGAATACGTTCAAGAACAAAAATTAGGCGAGAACCTTCAAAGTTAAAATTATCTTGTCTTTAAGCGTGATAAACTAAAAATCTATATAAAGGAGTAAAAGTTATTAAAACATACCCTTGAAAGGAGCAATCAAGGTATTTATTTTTTTTTAACCTTGACTTAAAATTTCCTTCCGAAACTTAGAAAATATTAAATGGAGAGTTAGGAGAAGTAATTTTTGTACGTATTTAAAAAATTGCGAGCAAGTGCTTCAAATCCAACTAAATTGAAAACGAAACAATATATTGTTACCTCCAGGAGAAAATAAAATGAAAAGAAGGAAATTGGATGAAAACAAAGCTGTTTCTCCGACTATAATTTGTTTCCTCTTGTTGAGAAAAACCTTCAGTATTCGCGAAAGATCATGGCAGTCAGGAGTCGCAAGCTTCTTATTTGAAACGACATGGCCCTTAATACAAATATCTTTTATATTTTTTTTGCTTCTCTCGCGGAGCATTTTCTCAAGGAGAACCGCAAGTCCCTTGGCAGCATTGTGCAATTTTAATAGAGACTTCCGGTTACGCCAAGGACAGTATTACAGCAGGAAATGGAGCCGGGCGAGTGTGCGGAGTAGATATCGTGTAAGTCGAACTTAAATCCCCTTTCGCCGTATTCGCCCATCCCAGCTCTCGCGAAAACGCAACTACCCTTTCGCGTAAGAGCGAGATTCTCTCTTCACTCTTTTCACGGAATATCGTTTTAGCTCAGACGATTCATTCGATTTTCGCAGATACGAAATGCCAGTTAAGCCGTACGAAAGCTGCAATGAAAGTCAAGAGAATCCCTTCAGATTGAAGAAGTTTGATCAATTTTTTTACGTATCAAATTGCGGTTCTTAAATCTAAAGGCAGCGCTTTGTGAGCCTTATTGCCGACTTTACGTAGAAGAAATTGTAGCGTTGTATGGTTGGTTAAAAGCTTAAAAAATATTGCTCAGTAGTAAATGACAATTTCAGACAGCCACGAGTGACATCAAGTACTGTGCATTATTTTCAGTTAACCTTGAGAAGTTTAAAGTAACAGAATAATTAATTCGTTAATATAAAGAATTTATAATTGTTTAATTTGAGATAATTATTAGTATGGATAACAAAGAGGGCTCCCCCACGCAATGGGATGTATTGGGATTTTAATGTTCATAATCCACAACAGTCTACAATTTTTTCCCGATTTTAATGATTTTTTGGGATTAGTTTTTGCACGACATCCTCAAGCTCTATTTTTAATTTATCTTTGTGGAATTTATTATTTAAACAAAATAAACCTCAAAACTAGACATTTCACGAATGTTATTTTTTCTGCTAAGAAATGACTTAAGAGAACTCGCTATCTTATCAAAATTATCTCAGCTATACTTTATCAACATAAATATTTAGTTTGGGATATAAGCCACTTGTTATAAACAATTATGTGCATACGATACCCAACCACAACCAAAAACTATATCTTGATGAAAAATGACTAAATATCGCGTATGAATAGTATTTGGAATATTTAATAATCATCAGTTAAAAATTAAAATTCTTCTGGAATATTCTAAAAAGAAAATTGATTTCGTTTTTTTTTATTTTATCAAACAACTTTAAAATTCATTCTAAGTTATAATTAGGATTTGAAGAAATATGAAAGGGTTGAATATTTATACTGTAAATAACTGTATGATAAATAAATTTAAAAATTGAGCTTTTCCATTTAGAAGAAATACTTTCTTTTCACTAAATATTGTTGCAGGTATCTCAGTGATTATACTTCATCGCGAAATTGTGACATTAACTGGCGAGTATTTTTACTATTCACAATATTTAAAATAAATAATCATGTATCGTAATTTTAAAACTAAACAGACGGTTTTTTCGTAATGATTATTCTAATGCATCTTGATAGACGTTTTTAAATAAGTGGCTTTGTGCGTAATTTTTAATTATTTTTAATATTATGTAATAAATGAAATTTGTAAGTTTTATTGACAAAATAATAACACAAACTATTTTATAATGGAAATAAAAGGTTTTTTCACAACTTATATTTACATAAAGTACTGGCAAAGCTGCTTATTGAAGTGACACTATCAAGATGCATTAGATTGAATCCATTTCAAATCAGGCAATTTCTACACTTGAAGTTGCAGAATTTCTCGGGCACGAAATATGTTGTTTTTTAGATAAAATTAGGCGATACGTATTTTTTCGATTTGTGATGCAAAATGTTTCACGGAGTTATGCTTATTTGATTTTTGGCTTTGTTAAAAAAAACCTATTTTTTTTAAAAAACTTATATAACTTTCGACCTATTTGAGATATTTCCAAATTCTTTCCAGAATAATTTTTTTCATAAAATCGAATTCTCATCTAGATTTGGTGTCCCTTCAAATGTTGCAGCAGAAGCTGATATTAATAACATAGGTCAAGAAAATTATGATCTTAATGTAGTAAAGTATGAGAAAGATAATCCGCATGAACCTGGTATATCGTTGGAAATTAGTGAAATGAACGAAGAAAGTGTTCGCTGCTTCTGGATAAATAAATAAGATATTTGATCAGTTTTCTGTAGGCTAAACCATTCTTGAGATGAAGAGAAATTTTTTGCTTAAGAAAATGGATTTTTTGTATTTTTTTCAGATATTTTACAAGCTATGATAAAAGAGTAAAAGAAGTTTTTGTAGAACTCTCTTAACTGTGCCAAATTTTTTCTTAACATTTTTTCGTATCTATTGTTTGCGAGAAAAATGTCAGATTTAGATTTAATGAAAAAAGTTCTCGCGGCCACAACATTTATTTAGCCCGCATAAAACTTATAAGGTATTTTCTTCATGCTCGCCTAATTTCCGCTAGAAGCAACATATTTCGTCCCTGAGAGATTCTGCAATTTCAAGTGTAGAACCAACCTGATTTGAAATGGATTCGATCATTAAA
>JAAAKG020139785.1:0-12270 GCA_010014905.2 Druon quercuslanigerum | reverse complement strand
TTTCATTCCTGTAACTGTTTATAAACTTAATAAAAATGTAAGGTGTCTTACAAGAGTGTTTCATTTATCTTTTTTTTCATTACACTGGTATTTTTAAAAGAAAAAAAAATCCCCTTTTTTAAAAAAAATTCCCCTTTTTTCGATGGAAAATCCCCTATTTTCCCTAAAAATGAACTGCTGAACCACTGTGATCCCTGTTCACTGTATACACAAAAACACGAAGAATGTTCTGCAGAATACGTAGTCAAACATGCTAGTACTTAATGCAAGTCAGAAACAACATAAGCTTTTATTCCAATGAAGATACCAAGTTCAGAAGTTCCAGTAGGAGCTCAAAGTTCCAGAATGCATATAGTCTTGAAAAGCCTTAAATACCTCGCTACAAGCTTAAGGTTTTTATGTACATAAATTGTATTTTTCATTAAGTAACAGTTAAATTATTGTAAAATAAACATCAAGATTCATATAATTTACTGTGCATTGTACAATCTTTTAATTATTATCTTAATAATATCTTCATCATTGTACATCATTAATATAAACGACACATCTGTATATTTGGTAAAAAAACTAATCTATGCTCGTGTCAAATGATGTTTTAAATATAATATAACGCAGATGCTCGATATTGATTATACTACTATGAAAGCGAATATTCTTGGAAATTAAACTCTTAATTCTTCCAAAACTTGTTGATAAGTATGAGCATCCTTCCTCCTTGTGGCTTTGGTAGTTAATATCATGCCATCTTGTTGTAAATGAATTGGACTAATAATTAAGTTTTTAATAGATTTGTTTGATCTTATATTCTTTGGTGGAGGAGGCGGTACTGGAACGTGACACGAATTATTTTGTAAACTTGCGATTTCATGTGGAGCCACATGTTTTCCGAAATTCCTGTCCTGTATTTTTGTTTCGAGCTCTCCGCATATATTATTTGGCATTTGTCCATTATTTTGAAATTTTTTCGAGTCTGTATGATAGCTATGTTTGTCTCTCTGGTAGTAAACACCGGCGAAAATAAGAACATTTAAAATTAGCAAACTGCAGCCAATGCCTATTGTAACACTTAATGCAGTAGAATATGCTGCAAATCCGTCCTCAGGTTGAGCAGTAGTTTCGCTGGAAGCTGGGTCGCTTGGTATGGCAGTCGATGCATTCTGTTTTTTTTCTGGCGTAAGTTCCAAACTGGCCAACGTTAGGTTTATCGGCATTTTTTGACCAACTTTTGGTGAAATCTGAAAGTATAGTTTTTCATACATAAGTATGACAAGTGAAATTAAGTAAATATTGTGTAAAAATTATTCCTGATTTTTTCTAACCATGGTTATTTGGACTTTGGTTTTAGTTCGACTTGTCAGATCGGTTTACAAACCCAAAACCCGACTTTTATTTTATAATTATAATACAATTTTTTTTAATTAAAAGATTGTAGAAATCAATGCAGTAAAAAAAACTTACCTTATCCAGGTCTAGTAAATGATGTGACTTAGGTACATCATCTGAACCCGGTTTGTGAAGATCGGGTACCAAATTCAGCCAAAAAGATAAGCGATGTGCTCGGTAATGATTTTTTAATTTTGATTTTATATCTGTAACGACGATACATATATAAATAATTATTGCGTCTCTTTCATCAAATTTAAATTAATTGATATTTCGCATACACACGAGAATTGAATATATTCTAAAAATATGGCGTGTACTACAACGATGGAATAAAAAACAGTTAATGAATACTATAAGCAAATTTATTTTCCATTTATTTTTATCTTCAAAATGGAAGATGAAAATTTTAAAATGTAAAAACGGTAAAAGTAGGAATGCCACAAACTACGAGGTCTCCTGAAAACGTAGACTGCTTTTGGTGAAAAACTTCCAACTATGACAAAAGAAGAAGTATAACGAAACTTGTTTAAACTAATACTTTCTTATATCTTTCAAAAACGTTTTCGAAACTACCCGTGAGAGACCAGATTTTGCTGAATCAATATAATAATTATTTTTATTTGCAAGTAAATATAAACAAAGAATGGCGCGGGAAGTTCACTTAAAAAAGTAAATAATATCGCTAGTAGAGCTATAATAACCTATAATTTAGTACGAGCTATCCTGAAAACGTGGACTGCTTTAGGCGAAAAAAATTCAACTGTGATAAAAGAAGAAGTATAACGAAACTTGTTTAAACTAACACTTTCTTATAACTTTCAAAAACGTTTTTAAAGCTATCCATAAGAGACCAAATTTTGCGGAATCAATATAATAATTATTATCAATTTAGAAGTAAACATAACCACAACATGCCACAGAAAGTTCACTTTAAAAAGTAAATGATATCGCGAGTGGAGCTATAATAACCTAAGATTTCTTTAGGATTCTTACCTATGCTTAGATATTTCTTATGGACAGCTTCATAAGCTGTCCAATCAATATTTTTCAATTTTGTACGGTCAGGTCTGGAATTAAGTGGGCCGAAATCTATTATCCCCTCATTAGGATTTCTGAAAATAAAAATTATTGTTTTTGTGAGAACATCATGTAGTGTTAGTAGGGGACAGACATAACGCTAATACATTTAAGGCAATTATATAAGAAAAAACTTGGCCATTTGTGCAAATATTCAACAAGTTTTAACTTTTGATAACTTTTAATATCAATCAATCAAAATTCGAGCTCATACAGTTTTAATCTAATTTTGCATGTCCCGTTAACTGACCATCTTCATTTTTTTTCAATGCATTTTTCACCTTTCCAATTAAACGTCGAAACTAAATTTTTTCTTTTTTTGAAATTATTGCACATTTTTTTAAGATTTAAAAGAAAGCAGTAAAAAGGCAAGGCATTACCGACATTGTTCTTTGCCATTATAAAAAGCGTGGTTTATGTCCGTGGTAAATATAGAAAGTTTGAGACGGTATTAAAATGTATAAATCAATTAATGATGATGCGATATCCGTTTTTACACTTTACAGTATATGAGAATTGCAATGGAATGCTGTTTTTCTGATTTAGGAAAGATTTTTCTCTAAAGCACATTTGATTTTTTAATAGAAAATTCCTTGGCAATGCAGCCTTTGATATTGCTGAGAAACTAACTGTTTAAACATTTATAACTATGTCATAAGTATGCGTCACTCCTTTGAAATAATTTCTTTGATATTTCTTGTAGCTTGAGCACAACATTTTTAATACTTAATTTCTAACGGTCCTCCCTTTTGCTATTAAACAACAGACAAATTATTTAAAAATTTGATAAGTATGCTTCACTTGGCTGACGTCATCTCTTTAATATTGTAAATAATAAATTCTTCGATGTACTGTCTTTAATGTTGCGTGTGCGAATTACCGAACCTTATTCTAGTTAGATATATGACAGAACTTACGTTTCAAGGCGACAATGAATACTCTAGGAACATTTGTTATTACAAGTGTCTAAATGCGTTCACGATGTTGTAAATCACTTGGTGTAACATAAAATGGATTATTTGATTGTCAACACGTCTTCATTCCGAGACTTCGTTTCATTACATACACCTCATGATTAAATTAATTATATGAGAGATGGACATTAATGAGGAAGAGCCTTTCTGCCGCAGGGCCAGATGGTATCAAGAACTTCTGGCTAAAGAAGTATACTGTCACACACCGACATCTTGTCCACATTTCCACCTCATGTTTAAAGCGGGAAACACCCATTTCGCTGTGGCTGGCGTTAGAGCGCATTATACTCCAACAGAAAAAAGCGACTTGTACAACCCAGAGAATTGTATACTATATAATTGAGCGTGTATGAAGAAGGATGTACGAACAACGTGGCTCGAAAAAGGTTTATCAGGCTGCTAAGAGAACCTGCTAGCTAACACGTGCATGTTCAAAGACGCAGCAGCCCACTAACGCGCCCCGTGGATGGCCTGGATTGACTAACAGAAAGATTTTGATTCAACCTCTCGTACACTTATCATCTATCTGTTGGCAGGTTTTGCTTCGTTCAGTTAAAATGCACCTTGGTGCTCCGAGGACAGGTTGATTGATAACGCCTGCGCTATAGTGGCTGCTTATATATTAGGTGTCGTAATTAAAAAACAGTATTTTTACAGTTTATCCTGTATTGTGAAGATGTGGCATTTTCCATCAGGAGTGTTCCGTAGGGGATCCAGCTTTAGATTACATGCACGTACGAGCCTCTGTTCAGTACAGTTCCGAAACCTTTAGATTTATTCCCTAACGTCATGTTGTAATTTTTGCCATCCGTACCACTCCCTCATTCTACGATACTTTTTCATAATACCTGTGAGACCGACGATTAAGCTATTATGAAACTCAGCAATTATTTTTTTCTGAATTTCTTCTGGAAGAATTTTAATTTTCCCATAAAAACCGAGATTTTTATTCCCTTGTTTGCAAAAACGTTCACTAGCTTGTCAATAGGATGCTAGGATTTAACTCTCTCGTGTCCCATCTTTTCCAGATTGATAGCCCCAAAAGTTACGGCCTACTTAGAGGTGGAGCTTCCTGGCTTGTAATCAGCGGCTAGAAAATGTAGAATGTAGTCACGTAAATACACTAGTGATTTCGCGATTTATCTGTAGCATGGAAGTCTGCATTTTTAAAAAGGGAATTTGGGTAGTCATGTAGTCATCAGCATTTCGACTGCCATCCCAATGGTAGGTGACGTGTATATAAATAATTATTAATCCCAATATCAGAACATATCACTTCGAGTTGGGTTCTGGATTTATTTCTATATTTTTAGGCGAAGGCCCTGTTGCAGCAGGGGAATGCAATTGCATGGGTTGTCGTACTACACCTTGCTTTTTTAGCACTCTCTTTTTGCCGTTATTGAACCCATACTACGTGTTGGGGACTCGCACATTAGTGGATCAGTGATATTGCGTTGAGCCCTATCATATAAGGAGCTAAAAGGTGGTAGAGACATTCCTTATCCCCATTGACATTGGCAGTGCACTTCCAAGATATAAAAACGCCCATAAATTGTCAAAAGGCTTTTTTTGAATGGTCCGCAGTAGCAGTTTCAACTTGATGGAATTAAGAGGCCAGGTAAAAAATATAAATGTATTGGGCATGCCCTGATCTTTCGAAAATATCTCTTACATTTTGGCAGGGAATAAGACTCTCCCACTGTCTGATTTGAAAATTCCAAAAAATTTCCAAATTTGTTCAAAAATTATGGCAAATTGAAGTTTCTTCAGCTTCAATGCTTTTTCGAGCAATTTAAGCAACTATCTTAGACCAATCTATATAACTCGGATATACATACAGAGTTATTCAAAGCTTCAATGCCTTGGAATGCCGTTTCTGTCCTTCTTTTTTTAATCCTTGATCAGGAAGCGAAAATATATTTTGATTCTAATCCCTTTGAAAGCCGATCTGATATATCAAACGTAACTTAAAAAAACTTATTTCAAGTAGGATTGAGGATAAAACTGTTTAACTTTATCACAAAACTTTCGCTTTATTCTAATTTCATCAATCAAAAATATATAAAATCATGATAAACAAACTTATAAAATTAGTTTTATAAATGCTTTGAACCTCATTAGTATTTAAAGAATAGCAAAAAATGCAAGAGGGATTCAGAATGTTCTATTTCGTGGTTGATTTGGTATATCGAATATTATTCAGAAAAATATTGTCGCTACCTGGTGCAGAAAGGGGTTCAGTTTTAGAGATAACTTTTACTTTAATGGGATTTAAAACAGGAGACAAAAGCGATAACGAAAAGGATTGAACAATGCTTAAGTCACCATTGAAGAGGAACTTGTTGAATAATTTTCAATGTAAGCCTTGTTACCGGAAACGATGTGTTTGACTCATTCCCTATGTGATACAAGATAAGCGTTGCACCCTATTAGTTAATCTGTTCCTACATTTTCCTGCTTTTGCACGTACCCGTACGATTCTAACGAAGTAACAGGGTTATTCTCACCAGGAGGCACAGTTTCAAACTTGAAGTTTCTTTCAGTTATCGCGAATTTTGTAATTAGCTGGGCACACTTTTTTATTTCAATGATAAAAGGGGGACATATTATTCAAATTCTCATTCATACTTATTGGTTTTGCATCCTGCGTTTCTGATGTAGAAGGCTGGACCTGCAGCTATTTCAGATATTCTGATAGTTTGGGCTAACATCGTTTAAACAGCACTTACCTCCACTGTAGTATCAATAAAATTTGATGGACCTTTGATTAGAAAAAAATAATTATTTCTTAAATCATACTTTTGTCTTTCAAAAAAGTTTAAATGAAAAAAAAGTTACATGAAGTTAAACAACCTTTCTGCTTGTTCGCCATTCTTTCTCTTTTCCCCCTTTCCTTGCTTTGTTTCGAGGATTCTTCTGCTTTTCCTCCTTTTATGCTACTCCACTTCTAGACCTAATTTTTTTCCAGGCCTCCTGTTTTACATCATAGATATATTATGAAAAATGTGATTGTCATAAGGCAATGGTATACAGAAAGATCACTATTTGTGTAATTTTGTATTGATTGATTTACGGATAGATCAATTTTAATTGAGAACACTTACTCTATGGATTATTCGTTAACTTTTTAACCTACAAAGTGTCATTTTCAATGTAACTTTCGAATTTTCCAACAAATAAATTCAAGTTTAATCTTATTTCAGCTAAGAACTAAATTTTAATAAACAATAATTATTTAAATAATTAACAGATCCTTGATTCAACTGCACAAATTTACTTATTACCTGATTATTTCATGTCATTACCAAGATACTGGTAGTTTGAGATACAATGTGAAAAAATAATTGTTTGAAATAAATAAAAATAGTTTTAAATAAAACAAGAATATAAACAACTTCCTAATTTATCGTTGAAAATGATATCCTGATGCCAATCACATTTTTCATAATATATCAATTTACTGCTCTGGCATATCACTAGCGAACGAATGGAAATAACTTTCAAAAAAATGATATATATATATTGTAACCCTCGAGTTACAAGGGTTGCCTGGATATAGGCAAAAGTAGCATCTCCTGTGTGATCCTGTGGAAAAATAGCATCTCACAGGAGAAATACTATAGCGCAAACTCAGGATTCTCCCTCTTCGACGATATTGCGTAACGTCGAGAAGGGAGAGCTCGAGCCAGACTATAAAAAGAGCAACCCAGCATAGAAAAGGGATTCTGGATCTTGTAGCTGAAAGGCACAGATCGCAGAAGTGACTTGGTAGGAGAAGCCCAGAGCTTAAAACCTCTGGAACTTGTCCGAGAATTCACTTCTTAAAATAGTATTCCAATTTATTGGAATATTATTTGGTAAAAGGTTCTTAGCGAGTGCCCAGTCGGATAGCATCTACTAAAGATGTCGCACAAAGACTTTTATTTCTGCGATCTTCTGCTAGTCAGAGATTAAAATCTTGGAATTTTCCTTTTCTCAAAGTGTTTACGAGCCCGCGATATTTGCAGGGAAAAGTCCCTTATTTCAGTGCGCATAGATTTTTGTTTCTTAGGCCATAGCCTCTAAATTGAAAGGAAATATTTTCCTAGAAACTTTTACCTTCGTATTCTCAACCGTCTACAGGCCTAAGACCCTGTAACTTGGTTCAAAGAATCGAAGGCAAAATTATTTACGATCCTCACTTCAAAGGCCAGATCGTGTACAAGAGCTATAGAGCTTCAAACCTCTATATCCTGTTGCGAGCGCATCTGCACTTAGAAGACAAGGACGGGCAATATTTTCAGTAAGATAAAGAAAGACCTGAGAGTATGTAAATTCTGCTTAAAGGCTCGTAGGCACTAGCCCCTTTTCGTTTCCGCCCTCAAGCCGAGACGCTTTCACATCTGCGACTAATTATATACCGAGAGGCCGGAGACCCTCGTGACGTAAGCGCATTGCCCAGGTAGCCGTTCTTCGCACCTAGGGATTAAAAACCTGAGCGACAGGTCATAAAGTCTTAAAGCTAATGATAATAGGCGATTATGGATTCGCATTAACCTTCCGCACACGCGTAAACGAAAATTTACCTACCTCTCGGGTAGAAGGTATTGACACTCGGGGTCCATCGACCCTATAACAGGTGATGCCCCGATAGGTAGCCTGTACCAAATAGAACAGAAGGTCAGCGACCTGAATCTTCGACGTATTTTACTATTGTGTATTTTTATATTCTCTCTTATAAAATAAATGTGTTAATTCATAATCGATCGATATCGAAAACCACTTTTATGATCGGAAAAGTGTGTGTGTGAGGATTATTATTGAAATAAAATAAAGGAGTAATTTTTCGGCATAGACTAGGGATCATTAGATTACATATGTAATGATAGGATAGCGCAGGATTATCTGAATAAAAAAAATCGTTATACAAAGAGAATCTTCTTCTTTCTCCAAAAGAAGCCCTTTTATTTTCATAAATCTTCTAGAATAAGTCCAGTTATTAAATTAACCCTATTTAGTTAACCACGCCCGGATAAAGTCTGGCGGTTGCAATATATATATAATCCTATTTTTTTCGTTGCAGAATTAGGTTCACAGTACAATATTTCTGCTAATGGTGACTCTACGCTTGACGTCCGTCATTGTGGACCTACTTCTTTTGCCAGGTCTCCTCTTCGTGTCAGGTCAAGGTCTCCTCATGCCAGACCCCATTATTCTACAGGGTCTCCAACAACTATCCAGAAATCTCTTCAGGCGATGTGCACGTTACCTGATCTCATGCAAACTTTTCCTCGCGTACTTGGATATAAATTTGAAGACCTTAGCTCTATTCGACTGAAATTACAGAAGAATCCGAACCGGATATTCGAGCTTCGAAGGTACTTTTTTTCTCCCGACACACCAATTCGAATAAAAAATCATCTGCAAGACTTTATAACTATTCCAATCAATGAACAAATTGTATTATCCACGGCCAATGGTGACGTCTACGCAATATTGGAAAAATTACCAAGCAGATATCAAATTTTTCGTGGAATGTATGAAATTGTTTCTTTGAGTGCAAAAAGAGGGAAAATAAATATTAACAGCGGTGAGGTTAATGAAATGACCACAGAAGAAATCGCGGAATGTCCAGTAGGTTTCAAAAATCCAATCAAAAAGACTTATGAAATATATCTTACTTTCTAACATGCATATTCGTCTGGCGCTTCGCTCTCGATAATGTGTTTGTCTAGAAAATATTTTCAACACACTCGTTTGTGAGAATTGGCACTTCGAGCTTGTTCTTTATATTCATCTCATGTTTGTGCATTAGCATTTAAACATTAAAGTCTAAGCACAATTTAAACATTTCCAAAATGTTAAGGTAACTTATTATTTTTTCAGATATGAAATCATTCACTTTACAAAGCACTATTCTGAAATATTTAGGTTAAATTTGTTAAAATTTTAATACTACATTTTCAATTTAAAAAATTTCAGAATACATTTTGGAAGACTTAAGTTAGTTGTGATATACCGAAAATTGCACCACGGTAAAAATAGCTTTTCGATGACTAGGAATTAATGTAATATTACTGATAAAGTAATTTCATATAAGAAACATAATTTGTAGTAAAATAATAAAAATTTTCAAAAAACATACATTTTCGCAGAGGTTTTTGCAACCGAATTTTTCCTACTGTCCCATCGTACGAATTTGATAGACTTAAATTTTAATAATGCTTAGTGAAGACATTAAAATATGCTTTTATGTAACATCTCCAAATTATTGTCTTTCCCTAGAACCAAAATTTATTTTGGTTAAATAAATCCAGTAAATGCAGATAAAGTTTTCTGGTTAACAGAATCTTGAGCATACTTTGACTAAACTATATGAACTTAGTAATTAAAGAAAACTTAGTTGCAATAATAAGGGGTCTTGGCTTAATAAATATTATAATATTATTATTATTATATTATGATAAATATTATACTTTAAATTAATAAAATAAAATAAAATAAATTAAATTAAATAAATTATCTGCATTTTTATTGTTCTACTTTGATTTGGAAGAAGAGCATAAACCGCAACATAAACGAAGCCAAGCAATTCGACAGAGAAAAATACTTTGCATGTGATATTTTCATTTCTTCAAAAAAAAATTGTTTAAAAATTTTCATTAATTATTAAAAACGCCTTAACGGGCAGTAACGGGTCTCTTTAGGTTACGGACATCAGAAATAGACCAGCCGTTTGATGATTTTCAATACCAAAAGTCAAAAGTTTTCCCTTATGGACCTTTCAAATTGATGAAATTTGAAATGTTAATCATTTCAATGACAGCAATTTTAATTTTAAAACTCAAAACTCTCACAATGCTTAAATTCTAAGTAAGAAATCTTTAATTCTAACAATTTTTCATTTTTTATGGTTTTGAATTCAAGACTCTTCAATATTTAATATTTATTATCAAATCAAAAAAAATACATAGAAACATTATTTTATACCTAATAAATTTTTCCAAAATAGAACTTGTGTACTTTAATACTGTTATTAATTGTGAAGAACACAGACTTTGAATTATAATTTGGTATTCTGCTACTTATAAAAATTGCAGATACGGCGTTTCTTGAATTTAATTTTTTTTTTCTAGGGGTTCGATAATTTTAGAGAAAACAGCAAGCACATAGAGCTTTCTACACTTAGAAATAAAATTGTATCTAGAACTCACTTTACCAGCTACATTTATTCTACTAGCTACAGGTCCATTAGTCTTCTTAACACAGTGACCGAAAGTTTTGAAAAAAATAATGCTCGCTTAAACGATCACCTCGAGGATAACAGAGTTCTTTATTGAACACAACAATACAGTTTTAGAAAAGGTCATTGCACGCAGTACATGATGCTCAAGTCATTAGAATAAAATTCAATAGAAGAAAACCCCAAGGCTGCATTTTGAAGTCTCCGAAGTTTCAATCGAATTGTAATAAGAGGACACCGCACTATTTGCTTCTTCTTGCTCAGTTCCGAATATGATAAAACTATTTAACAAAGTTCTTGAAATCATTGCAATAGGCTAAGCTTTGGAAAATACAAATTAATGTAGCAAAGTCAGAATCAATTCTTTTCTCAGTCAGAAAAGCTGTCAGAATAGATCCACCCAAATTGTTTAATGAACCAATAGAATGGAAAAACTCTATAAAATATTAAAGACGTAAACTACATAAACTTCTGAACTTAAACCAGAATGTCCAGGAAACCGAAGGAAAAGCAATCAGGGTCATGTCCCTTCTTAATCCTATTATTATAAGACAAGTCTAAAACCGGATTATGAAATCCTAATCTATAAACTGTTCATCCGAACCATCATAAATTTCGCTTGTACAATCTAGGAAGGTGTGTCCAAAACCAATATCAAACATCCAGGGGGAAAAAATCTTATACGTATTATACATTGCGAAAGAAAGCAGAACACATTTCTTTCTTAAGCTTTTACATAGATATAACATAAAACCAGTGGACTAGATTCTTCAAGTTTTTCAGTCACAATACAAGCTTACTAAGGAATTCGAAATAAATTGTAAATTAAATAATAGCTGATTAAATATTAAATATAAAAACAAAAATGTTGTCGAATTTGTCTTGACTACGAGATTTTCTTTCAACAGACTAGATGGAGGTTATGTTAATTGTTAGGGGACATCAGTGAATAATAAATTGTCGCCGATTATAACTTTCTTGAAAGATTGATAGAAACAATTAAAAATATACTTACAAATTCTATACTTATTAACACTTTTCCGCAAAATGTTCAAATAATTTTCACTGATTTCTCTCTTCAAATTCTGCTTCGCTCTTTTGATGCTGATATGCGAGCGCACGCTTATTCTCGACAAATTTGATGTGGGCGCATGTACTGCCACGATGTAACCGAGGTGAATTTAAAATTTTCGTTTTTAAAAACACACCTTATGGTATTCGAAAAAAATTTCGAAGCCTAAAGAATCTAGCTGAGAGCCTGATCAATTTTATTATTAATAATTACAGGTTCAAACTTATTTATTTTACTACTAGTGAATTCACAATAGTTGATACATATTTTTAAATATTTAAGGATTGCTAATACTTTTATCAATGCACATCGTTCCAGAATATATTTTCTCACCTTTGTTGCAAACTAAATGCAAACATGCACAACGAGGTCTCCACTGAACATAAAGTGCAAAGTCATTACAATCATGCATATACTAAAAAGAACTTCTTCTTTGGGACGCGTGAATCTACCTACTGTCTAGTCTGTGAATTAATTTTCACTACCTAAGCAGAAGATAGATTCGGACCTGGCCGTGGTGAGGAGGCCTAGAACTC
>JAAAKG020139784.1:0-12271 GCA_010014905.2 Druon quercuslanigerum | reverse complement strand
ACGTGTTATTTAAATAAATAACGCGAGAATTCCAGATCAATCTAAAATTTTATAACCCCTTCCTCACACTACTCCCCCCCCCCCCCCCCCCCCCCCACCCCCCCCCCCCCCCCCCCCCCCTACCGAGTGAGTCACGCCTACCCCGGAAGGGAAACGGCTTAATGGTGTAATAATAATAATACTGATTGTTATTAAATTTTTTTAACGTAGAATACTTCTAAAGAAAGTATTAATTCAAAGAATTGTTTCGGATTTAAAAAGATGTTGGACCTTGAAGTATTGGACAAGTGCTGATGATTTTTATCGAAGACATCCTAACGCATTCCGTTAGCTACATCGGTTGGGGCATTAGACGCGCTTAGTAAATACTCAGTGCATGCGTGCGATCTCGGGCTCATTTCTTAGTACTTGCGGATTTTTCAGTGCACTATACTTTAGCGTCATAATCAAAAAATACTATGAATAGTATGTCTATAAAATAATTGCGAATATCCTGGACATTTATATCACAGATATTATTGTATTTTTTCTGATTAAAAGCAAATCTTATTTTTAATCATCCATATTAGTGCGAGTTTGTAGAGAACTTGCTTTGATGCCACAAGTCCTACATGTAGAGGTTTTAGCCTTAAAGGAGGGTCTAATTTGTCTTAAATACAGATCCTAATTTAACGCTAAACGTGGAAAACGGTCGATTTCGGACACTTTTAGCGTCAAAGTAGGATCTAAATTAAATTGAAATCGCTACTAATCTAGAACCTACTTTACTGCTTCCAGAGCCTACGAAGGTAGGAGTTACGGCTTCAAAGTAGGGCCTAAATTTCGTCTCGGGTTGCGTGAGAATTATAGTCTGATTAAGCATTAATTAATAAATGAATTATTCAATAGTCAAATATTAAATTAGAATCTTGAGAAAAAGTAATTGAAAAACAATACACTATAATCAAAGTCCTCATTCTAGGGCTCATGTACGTTTTAAAATGAGACTCTGGAAAATTAATAGTTTAAGGGTGTCTAAAAGAATACCACTGGTGGGATCCCATATAGTCATTTGTTTTACATTAAAACTTACTGCATGAAGTTGTTTGAATATAAATTTTCAAGATAATTGTATGGGAAAAAACTATTGTTCAAAACTGAATTTTGCTGAAAGTGAATTATTGGATTAGCTAAGGAAATAATCAATGCTCTTTGCAATGTATGTTTAAGTGACTAATTTCAAGGGGTTTTAATAGTTTGTGACTCTATTGAACGAGTACGCCAACTGGCTTATTGTAATATGCATTCGATTAGAAGAGCGCGTTGTAAACTATTAGATGCGTCATCATTTCGTAATTATAACGCCAACAACCATTCTTACTTTCCGTGGGGAACTCCCATTCCAGAACAAGCTCACATCAGGCAGAGTCGACCTCATGAAAGGCCTTGCGATAGACTAGGCGATGATTTCGCGAGCGTGTGGGATTTCATTGAGCTCCTTTGTGAATCGCAACCATCATTTGCAACTAATTACACATCTCCGTACGCTCACTGATGCCTCGAGAATGCTCGCTTCAATTAACTTTACTGTGGATTTGTATGAGTAACATTTTTGATTTTCAATAGAGTGTCTTTTTATACATATTATTGTTTGTTTGCTCGTTTAGTTGAATACAATTCTGATAGACGTCCATCAATAAAAATCTTTTAAATCTAAGAGATCCAATTAACATTGGTCTTAAATTAGTATGGGGTTCTAATAAATTACGACCTTGAATTTGCATTGCCAATAACAATGGCGTTTATTTGATTGCATTCTCAATCACAATGTGTATCCGTGGGTTTCGACTCGTGTATCGCTTACGGTTATTGTTCCCTTTATTGAGAAGAATAAATAATGTTTGTGTGAGAGGAGTAGCCTTTCGATAATTGCGTAAGAACATAAATTGGGGTTTCACCTAAAAGTCCCAGATTTCTCTAAAGCCCTTGGCTGGGTTAGGATGCAATATCGATTCGAAAAAGCTTCAATTATACAACCAAAAGTTATTGTCTCCTGGAATGAACTTAAGTTTAAACCTTTCTATACTGCTATCGATAGTTTAAAACTAGGATGAACCACTCTATTTGTTTTCCAGCACATGAATTTTCGCAGTTACACAAGTGAGCAATAAATCTCTGGTGACTTGGCGCAATTATATTTTCCACATAGGTTCGTTAAATTTTACGGCCCGGTCATTTAATTGGTTCTATGAAGTGCAAATTTGAAAGTTTCTAACTTCGTTGCGCCAGAGAGTTCAACGACCTCTCATGTCGCGTCGGCGTTCCTATTGGGGTAATATTTCTATCTTTCGCAGATACTCCAATGCAAGAATTTCCCTTTACAAATCTAGACGCGTGCACAGCGCGACTTGGAATGAAAATGCTCTCGACTCAGGCAATAAAATTACTTAATTATATGTACTTGGATTAGAGTGTACTCCATTCAGCAGTTTTTCTCCTCGAAAACTGCAATTATGTCATCGGTGTAACTCTTCCATGAACGATAATCATCGTCGGGCGTTATACCCACCGTATTTATTTGCATGCCAACGACTTTTGTGGGGTATCAATATTCCATCGACTATTACATGAAGTCAATCTGACATTTGTGCCAAAGAAAAATTTCAGTTAAGTTTGCTGAGTAAGTTATTCTGTAACAATGTTAGCTGGCGTGTCTGTCTATGCAAATTACAGCCGACGTAACTGCAGTACATGCAACTATCTAAATTACGCGAATGTTGCCCGTAGGCAGCCATAAATTGATTCCTGTACTTGCGAAACCAGTCTACCTTCTTAATGCTACTCTGTGTGTCTTGCTGCCGTTGTTATCAGTTTTATTACAGGGGTCGTGCGAATTTTAGTCTCAGTGTGAGAATTTTTTTGCCACTTTCACACTTTTATTCTATTCTGGATCATGATTAAAATTTTAAAGACAAAAAATAGGATATGCTGAATAATGGTGTGTCTTATTTCCAGATGTTGTAATTTTTGAGCTAAATAATCGACATTGGAAGATTTTATGATTCTACTAAAGATTGTATTGTATTTCAAGTTAATGTTTGGGGTTTCATATTCTGCGTCGCCCGTGTGAAAAAAATTGCATGGCATCATTATTTTTGCCCAAGATAAGATTTTACGGAAAACTGTCAGAAATTAGCAAACGACAATTTGATCAGCGCTAGCGTAAAACATTTTTTGGAACAACAATATACATATCGTCCAACGCGGGAGACTTTAAACTTCCACGTGTACCCGGGTAGAGTTTTCTGCGATTTTTTTTGAACGAGTAGTGAACGCTCAAAGTGAGGGTCGCGTACTTTTGACGCCGACTTTAGCCTTGCGCTATATATATATATCGAAAATTCTTTCCCTTAGAAACAGTACCAATTGTCTCATTTCAGATTATTTTCCCAATATTACATAAACAAAATCTCACCATAAATTTAAACTCAATGTACAAGCCGAGTACCTAATCAGTACTTAATTTCTTGGTTATTTTTTTCGCCTGAGATTACTCTCTGAGGAAATTTGCATGTCTTGTGTAACGTGAGCGATGAAAATGCAATGAAATCCCGCGAATGATCGACTCTCGAGTGCGAGAACGTACGCAACGCAACAATCGATTAGAACCACGTTCGAGTTCAGTGACACGAGAAACTGGTGTAACGCAATCTTCATTTTTCATGACTCGACCAAAACTATCTACCATACCAAGAGTGTGAAACTGTAGAGTGTAAACCGGCCATGCACTAATGCGAGATAGATAAGTGAGCCAGCCGTGGCCTGTTATATCTATCCAAATCTGTAGCCTAAAATCCAGAGACGGATTGGGTATCGAGCTTAGCAGTATGTTCCATTTAACACCTAATATAACGAGATAGACCCCTATCTGACCTGGGAGGGCCAGCATCTAGGCACTAATGAATTTCGCAAGATGTATTGCGATTATAATGAAACGCTCGCTTGTGGGCGATGTATCCTTGGGCTTTCCAGCGCTAATGCAGAGATATATTTCTTATTTCTTTGGCATGGTGCAGTGTAGGACGCGCGGTACTCTCGCCATCGAGAGTAAAGGTAAAAGCAACGTTCTCACGACGTGTATTCGCCCCAAGCGAAATTAACGATCCATGGGAAAAATTTAACTTTCAGACAAACAGGATTTTTCCCAAATTTCTGAATCGTTTTGTCTTTTGCGTTTAATAAACTTCGCTAACATGTGTCTTCTCATAATATTAACTTGTAATTTAATTTATAAATGCCACTGATAAGCGCATACAAAAAAGAAGTGATCAGAAATTACTATAATTTTTATTTACAATAATAAGCTCTTTGATTGGCATTGTTTAAGAATTTGTTTCAAAAGAATCAACATCCTGAAAATCTAGTATTCTGAAGTTATTAAATTGCCATAAACTCTCAAATGGTATAGAATGTTGTTATTCATCAGAAAACCAACAAAGAGAGCGAGTTTATTACAGAGCTTAGAGTTGTGTTACAGGCAAGGTAAAAATTTTTAAAACGAATCATATTATTTGCTCTTTGCGTTCGCATTCAAGTAGGTCACCTTTGAGGAAAGTCAATTAATCATCGGCATAGCAGCAATAAAGATTAGAAACCATCATCGAGTCTTAAACTCTGGACACCAAGAGTGCAAGTATATAGTCATGAATCTAGAACAAAAAATTTTAAATGAAGACTTTTTGCACATCTCTCTGAAGTAATTTCGTTTATATGAATGATGTAAGTAAAGAATTAATAGTTCTTTGTGTGAGAGAAAGGATGTTAAAATGACGTGTCGAGAGAATATGCACATCTTGAATCTGCCGTGCAGTTGGCAAATATTTGACATTGGTTCCCCTTACGACCCTGTCTGTGTTTTTCATATAGCTCCCTACTGAAAACAATTAATGGGGGCAAGAGTCATCTGCTTTTCTGATGTGGGCTCGGTTTATTTGCAAAAGCAAGGTCTTCTTTGCTTAATCATTCATCTCCTTTCAAACAATCTTTTATTTTATGTAAGAACTTGCAAATGCAAAGTGTTAATTAAAAAAAGAGTATTAAAAAAGTAAGAAACAATTCCAATAAAATTTTTATCAAAATTCTGGTCAAGCCATGAACCGAACAACGCTTCACAACCTTGGTTTCTTTTCAGAGGTATCTTTTATTCATATGCAAAGAAATGTTGTGGACACAACGTCTATTCGTTCATTGCACCTCTATATTATTCCAGTTTTGTTGCTTATGTTTACCTTATTATGTCATATTTTAACAAAGAAAATGAATCGCAGGTTCTGCCAGTAGCTCAAGGTTTCTTGACAGGTTTCCTTGCTTTCGTCAATAAAAAAAATCAAATACACAAGTGACGAGAGAATTTCATAATTACCAAAGTTAATACTAATTTCAAACGCCAAAAATGTCTTGCTTCATTTGGATTATATCAATTCTCGAAACCACTAAAGTAATCTTCAAAGGCTTGTACGTGCAAGAATCTCTCAATTTCACCAGAGTGGATCAAACTGTGAAAGAGTCCGTTGAAAAATGAAAGTATCATCGAGTCCCCACTGCATAGTGTCTACAGAAGCATAGTGTTCACAGAACAGCGTCATCGTTACGAAGTTTTATAGTTGGCGAGAGTCTGCTGATCTCGCAAGTATTTTATTGGTGCATGTGTGAATATGTATGTAAGCAATGTAACCTGCGTACCATTACCGAGGTAGGGGTGTCGGTAAAGCCAAAAGTGTCCCACTAATGTCAGCGAACAACGACCTCCTGTCAGCTAGCTATTCCTCGCTGGTGCTCTACTCTACGTCATTTAATGAGTTTTCCGCTCGAACTATTATCGGTCTTACACGCACAGACATATGACATCAATTCTTTAGCCACACAAGTATCTTATTACAAACATAAAGACTATATTAATTTACCATATATAGACAGTGTTTCCATGGTTTAACAAAATTCTAAAATGTTACCAATTTGGCATAACATTGATATTCTTTGCGGTGGTACAATAAACGCAATACATATAACAGAAACAACCTAATAGACATGTTGATCAATTAATTAAATAAATTCTTTAGCCACACAACTATCTTATTACAAACATAAAGACTATTTTAATTTACCATATATAGACAGTGTTTCCATGGTTTAACAAAATTCTAAAATGTTACCAATTTGGCATAACATTGATATTCTTTGCGGTGGTACAATAAACGCAATACATATAACAGAAACAACCTAATAGACATGTTGATCAATTAATTAAATAAATTCTTTAGCCACACAACTATCTTATTACAAACATAAAGACTATTTTAATTTACCATGTATAGACAGTGTTTCCATGGTTTAACAAAATTCTAAAATGTTACCAATTTGGCATAACATTGATATTCTTTGCGGTAGTGCAATAAACGCAATACATATAACAGAAACAACCTCATTGACATGGACCATAAATTACTAGGACTTTTAATTTTCAAGGAAAGTAAGAAAACGAGGAGCGTTGTAAATTATCTTTTTAATTAACGCACCAAGTTTGAAATTTTACCCGACACAAATATCTCTGCGTTCTAAATAGGTCGAAAAAGAGGGATGAGGGATCAAGAGGGTGAAAAGGGGGTCGAAGGACGACGAACTCAAGTCAGGAGTCGTCCGGGCTAGCACTAACCCCTTTCACCTCGCGCCAGTTTTCTACCCCCACTCATCATCCCCTTCCAGCTTCCACCCTATTTTCACCCCCCTCGAAGCCTCCCACTTTTACGAAATCAATATAGGCGCGGATTTGTGCTCTAGAGCGTAAACGCTCTGCCAAACGGGGACGCGAGTGCAGCCATTAAAAAGGATCTGTCATTTCCATTTCTGTTCCTACTTTTCCAAAGGTTCCTCGACTAAATTTTCACTTCAACAAACTCCACTTGTCGTGGAAAAAAGCGTGAGATGGAAGAACTTTGTGGAGCGATTTATAGGCTATATTGAAATGAACCATTAAAAGATTTTGGAGGTAATGTGAAGAATTTCAGGACTCATGAAAAAAATTTGTGAGAAAGATTTGTTTGGGTTATTGTACAAAAACAATTTCTTGCAATCTACACTTGCGAGTATAATGCCAGATAGACAACTGTCGGCTAGACTATAAACTAATCCTATTCTAGACTGTCCATTCTTGAATCTTTTATGAATATTGGGCCGCAAATAAAAGGGATGATTGAGAGTGGCAAGAGTAAAAACCGATATCATAAATAGCGCTGCTTTTTTCCCGTTTGAGCAGTTGGCATTGTCGATTCTAGAATAACCGCGTCACATGGAAATCAATGAGAGTGATACTGACGATATCGGTCATGCACAAACGCACACATAGATGAGGCAACAGAAATACAAATGAAAACCACACACGAGCCCACAAGAGAGACGTTCTAACGAATAGATACTTGTACGATTTACAACCTTCCCTATGTGTTCTATACTAACTCGGTTTTTATATGCGAGTACAATTCGCCTAGATGTGTGTTTATGTGTGTCCGTGTGACGGCCTAGATTCTCGCGGGTTCAACAGTCGCTATCGAGGTGACTGCAGCTCGCTCGCTTGCTCAACTCAACGACCGACTAAGCTCCCTTCGAGCATCCGATTGAGAACGTGTCCAGGGACCTTCTGGAAACAAGCTACTACGAAATTCATCTTTGTTGCATCATCACTTCGGAAAATCAAAAAACAAAATTCTATTATGAATCCGAAAACACATGGCGGAAGTTCCTAATCTCTCCTTTATATAAATACAACACGGAGAACTGTTAAGAGCAGTTCTATGCATAAAAAATGTATTGCATTTGTAAATCAAGTAAAAAAATAAGACTTGATTTTCGCGCGCAAATGGCTCCATTTTCTCTTACCAATAATGTCATAATTAAGGTATTTTCGCGCGAAATTAAAAGGGCAATTGTTGGCAGAAGAGGTTTACCATTTTTTGTGAGTAGATTCTTGGCAATAGGGACATTAAGAGAAACTTTTGGGAAATGGGGGTTTTTAAATTGAAGCAAAGGTAATTCGATTTTTTTTAAGTTGAAGAAGCGAAACTAAACTACAGTTAACATCGAACCGGTTGCTCAATGTCGGCCGAGTCACTCCTGAAGCGGTGCAGCGACCGTTCGAGGACACGTTCGGAACAATCTACACTCGTGTAAGTGTTTCTACGTAAATGACGTATCCGTGCGTAAATCGTCATACGTTACTTTTACTTTCCTCGCGCGGGTTGCTCTCAGATCCCGCGGGAGAGTGACCACTCTCGAACAACTCGAAACCTGATTCATTCCATACACACTGTCAATACATGACAAAGAAGAAAGTCGTTAAAAAATGTAACTAGGGCTTTTGTTAAATTAATTGAAATCTATAATGAGTGTTAGAGCTAAAATGAGTTAACCAAGTCAAAGCATGCATTTTCATTATCTATTGAAAGTATGTGTATGTTTCCATTTATGCAAGATAACTGAACTTTTGTTTCCGACTTCAATTTCCTTAAGAATGTGCAGCTGTATATCCCTGCGATTACTCTTGTTTAAAAATAGTATTAATATTCTAAACAAAGCGTAAATAAAGTTTTGAAAAACTTGGATACTTTGCTGATTTGAGCCACAAGATGATGATGACCTCTGACTTTACGACAAACAGTTGTGAGCAATGTTGCATAATTAGCAGATTACAGAATTACAAGTGTCGCTCATCTATACAAGAGAAGTCATGCTCTAAATAAAAAATACTTTTTTCACAAATGAATACTATCTAGATATAACATTGTATACTCTCAATTGATAGAAAATTAGTAAGACTTGTAAAGATAGAAGGATTGCTGCAAATCAAACAGAAGGTATGCGATTTCTAGTGAAGGAATATTAGAGGGATATTTAAATTCTCTGAATATGCGTCGATGTATCGCCAGATATATCGATGCATTGTTTACAAACAGGGCAACTTTCATTGGATGGGCAAGTTAACTTGCTCAAACGAAAGTAAAAAGCTGAGCTGAGAGTCACTGGCTAGTGTGTAATAGTTTCGATTGAAAGGAGGTTACGGAGTGACTGAACTTTGGTTTCATAGTGTGCGTTAGTCGCGCACACGCATTACACTCTGATACAACAAATGCAAAGCCCGATGAGCACCACATTGTTAGTTCCTATTACGAGCGCCAGTGTCACTACCAGCCACAATGAGCTTACCAAACGCACGTGGACTCGATAAAAAATTTGTTTCGAAGTTTAAACTCAAAATCAAGTGCATATTATTCTTAATTTAAAGCATTTTGAATATAAAAACGGTAAAAAAAATCCATTCGCAAAGACTTTAAATTTATAAATATTTTTGAAACTTATTTTTTTAGAAATAAAAATGAATAATAAGACTTAATTTTAGGATTATTAATTGAAGGGTTGCAGTACAGAACTATATAACCAACAAAATCGGAACTTTTCAGGAGAGCGAAATAACATTCTGTAAAATCGATATCACCATTTAAAGATAAAACAAAACTTTAATCCAAAGCTGAAGTGTTTCTGAATTTTGACCAAAAATACATGATTAAAAAAAGTATCTAATTTCAAGAAACAGAATGTGGAAGTTAAAAATCTCAAAGTGAAGATGCCCTAAAACTGGATCAAGTTCGGTTGTGAAGAACGTTAATAAGTGAAATTTTCAGTTTAAACAAAAAATAAAAACTTACTTCTGAGGTGCTGAGTTGCTAAATTGAGGGAAGATGAGTTTTACTAGAAAAAGTTACCCAATTCCGAGTAAATCATTCAAGAATTTGGACGTTCACATTTTATGTATTTTGAAAATCGTCTTTGGATAGCGAATAAAAATCTATTTTTTAATTTTAAAGAGCAATAAAAACTTTCTCCCTAGATATGGGGAAGCTGAATAAGAATAAAAAGTTTTCATAACAAAAAATTCTGTTCCTAAAAAATAAGGATTTCGTGTGACGGTATCACACTGTAACATACGAGTTTCCGCTGAAAGGTATATAAAAAGAAGAGGAAATTTAAGATTTTAGGTTGGAATTTGATTGATACTTTGGTGTGGAAAAAAGTGACAGAAATAAGTTTTACGAAAAGTAAGAGGTTAAGAAATAAAAAATAAATAAAAAGAAGATATGAGACAAGTACAGAATCCAGGCTTAAACTCATAATATAATAAGATCTATATAATAAATTAAATCTAGATATTGCACCTCAATAACTAGATCGTTGTCTTATAATCAAAAATCTATTTACGAAGACTTAATATCCATTTTTGTCTTACATATTGAAAGTCGAGTTGAAAGTTATATTAATGTAGGATATTTTTTGTCGTCCTTCATTTGATTTTTACCATCGAGGCTAAAAGTGAAAAGTATATTGGCCCGGAAACACTTTCACATTGTAAAGCCAATGATGATAGAGAGACCATGGAATGTAAAAGTCACCAAAAGAAAGCGAAAACTACAAGTCTCGTAGGTCACACGAACTGGTTGCCACATAATTCGTAGCAATATTGCATAAGAGATTTTACAATACGGATACCTATTCTGCCGACTTTCCCTCTCTCTCAATCAACAATGCTAAACGATTTGTGAGAATGCATTTTATTAGGATTCTGAGGTTGCTAGCCCAATCTATGTTGCCTCAGAAATCGGTTACATCAAACCGGAAGATTCTAATTTGCAAAAGTCAATGACAAAGTTTGATTAAGAAATATATTCCTACTAAAAAACTAAAAGATAATCGAAACATTAAAAAATAAAAATGTATACCATTTTTCCTATAAAAAATATTGATAAAAAGTAGTCAATTATATTTTTATAACATATTTGATGCTTTATAATGCTTGGCTGGACGTAGCCGCGAACAAAACCGCGTGATTGAGTTTTCAGTAGGTAACTTCAATACCGAGTCAGCCACAACGTTGTCAAGCTTTCAGTCAGTAGTAGGTGGCAGTACTAGTCGGACCGAGCAACATTGAAGCGTGAAAGTTTACGACTTAACCGACCGCCACTTTCGAACCTTTTCTGACATCTAGCGGATACTTGCTGAACAAATATATTGTGAATTATCACAATCCAACAGGTTGCTGTTCCACATAAAACGCTTGACTAAGTATTTTTACTCACGTTTGCTTATAGATGTCGGAAGTAAACCAATTTGCCAAGTGTACTCACCTGAAAAAGAAAGAATTGTTAGAAAAAGAAAAACTAGTTTCTACGCGAAAAAATTACTTTTTACTTGTATCGAAATGATTACTATATCTTTGTAAAAGTCCTTCATTATATTAATGATTAATTATTGTCTACTAGAAAAAAAATTATTTATTTAATATTCATGTATTTAAATATTCATGCCTTTGACTTTACCAGCTTTTACCATACAAATTATTATGTAAAATTGCACGCTTATGTTGTTTCAAAGTAAAATTTCAATAATTCATTATAATTATTTCTTGACAGTTAACAATTAACAATTATGAAAAGTGTTTTGTGTCTAATGAATTAACTCTAAACTTGTGAAAAGAATTGTTTGACAAATAAAGAAAGAAGGCGAAAGAGTAACTAAACACGATTCCCACGAGGCAATGTAAACATTGTATCTTCTAAGCGTCGTGGTGGAAGCGTGAGTAGAATAACACCATACGCTGGATAATGGTAGATTATGGTGAGAGTCATGGTTATGGTCTGTCTAGATTCTATAGTCACTATAGTCACTATAGTCACAATTTGTTTTTATGGGAAACGAACTGATGCATTCAGATGTTCTGTGGTTCTTCCCTTTTAATGATTTAATTGATTAGTCTTATGGCGAAAAGTATTGCAACAGAACCAAAAACAAAAACTAATAAACTAACCAAAATCATTGGTTGATTTATAAGAAAGCGGCTTTGTTGTATATAAGAGAGGTTTTGTTTACTTAACCACACTTTTTTTTTAATCGACGAAATGTAGACACCCAAATTTTTTTATTTAAAAGATCGATAGGTATTTAAGATTTAATTCTGAAAGTCAGATAATTCCGCCTTAAATTAAGACCAATAATTTTACTCTTATTTGGATAAATTTGGATGAAATTATTCAAAACTAATTTTAAGGTGTAAAAATTTGAGATATTTTAAAACTGTGTGATTTTCTGACTCAAAAAAAAATATTTGAACGCCCTTTATTTTAGTTAAAAGCAAAACTTTGTAAATTTATCACATTTGACTTACAGCAAACAAATAATTTGTTAAATCTAT
>JAAAKG020139783.1:0-12271 GCA_010014905.2 Druon quercuslanigerum | reverse complement strand
ACTTATCTCACGGTCGTGAGACGTGGTTAGGGGACTTCCATAAATGATGTCACAGCTTTTTAGCGTTTTTGCCCCCCCCCCCCTCCCCCTGTCACAAACTGTCACAAACTGTCACAAAACAGTCTATCCATCAACTGTAACAATTTAGCTTCTCTTGATGAACAGATTTTCTTTTCTAGCTGAGGTCCTTCATCTTCTTGAGGCCCCCGAGGTCCCTTCATCTATCGAAACATTCGATGAATTCGAGGAATCATAAAGCCATCCAGTCTACAATTTGATTTGAAGATTTTTCTGGAATATTAGGATAGTTAGATAAGAATGAAGCTGAAACCCGGCGCAGCTCTTTTCCTTCATGCCCTCTTTTTTAAGGAATTAAAACATCTATCTAGACGAACTTTTTCTGTAGACTGCGGCATTGCTGTCACTTGAGTATTTTTCATAAAACTTAAGTTTTAAATCAGTTCTAATATAAAAAATTATATAAAATTATCGGAGCAATCGTCATTTGTTTGTCGCGTATGCATTAAAACAGAAAGTGATTGCAGAAATCGTCATTTGTACAATACTTATCTAAATATACTAATATTCCTGAAAAATCTTTAATCTGTACAAATTATAGACTGGATGGCTATATGGATTCCTCAAATTCATCTAATGTTTCGATGGATGAAGGAATCTCGGGGTTTCAAGAAGATGAAGGACTTCAGCCAAAAAAGAAACTGTTTATCAAGAGAAGCTAAATTGGAACAGTTGATGTATGGACTGAAAGAAAAGTTTTTTTCCCTTCCCGAAAACGATCCATTGAAGTATCCATTCTGACAATATTGCCTGAATGTTGGTTATTATGAGATATTGCTGAAGAGTTTGATGTTTCTCTAAGAATTGCTAAGAAGGCAAGACATTTAAGACATCAATGTGGTGTTTTAGCAACTCCTGATCCAAAAAAGGGCAAACCTTTTCCTGATAGTATTGTGAATAAAGTTGTGGTGATTATGCGTATGTTACTGTATAGCGTTAACATTACACGCGGAAATTGGAAATTTCCGTGTAAAAAAAAAAGAATCGTTTCAAACGATATATTATACACAAGAATGATGTTTTATAATGTCGAAAAACATTATAAAATATGAAAATATCACAATTAATATTTAATTTATCTGGATAATAGGGTCAATTTGTTTACGGAATCAACTAAGAATGTCTTTCGGATAACTTTATAAGAATATTCAGAGGTTTGCGAAATGAATAATTAGGTGTTTGCCATTACGCTTCTCTATGATCCTTTTTAAATTGATAACGATTCTCGATTATTTGCATAATATTGATGAACAAGTACAGAGTTTGGCTATATTCCAAGGAAGACGCTCAATTTTTGTTTACGGAATCGACTAAAAACGTCTATTACCGATGATTTTTTTTAAATTACTTTAAACAACTGGTAACTATTTCTAGTACATTTTAGAACAGCCGTAAGACCTTTGATAAATCCGAAAATCTTCAATGAAATTTTAATATTGAAAAGTTTAAAAAAAGTCAACTTTGTTCATAAATAAAACCATTACTGAAATTTTTGTTACAAAAAGTCTATAGATTAAAATCTATTCGAATTTAAGAATCTTTTTATCTAGAAAGCAAAGCACAAATTAAATGAATAGTGTAGGCTGAAAATTGACATGTGCATGGACACATTTTTTTGGTCCACTGTGCCACCTCAAACTAACGCCAATGAATTATTTTAAAAATACAAATTTTACTTAAGTGTAATCTTATGGGATACTTAAAGTGTATGGAACTATATGAAAGTATTAGCCAATGTGATTCAAATTTCAAGGACTTTTTGTTTTTGGAACTTCGAAGCAATATTCCGATAGAACTATTTACAAAACAAAATAAATGCAATAGACTTTAAAAGAAAAGATAGCCAAAACGAAAATAACTGAAAAAGAGATAGAAAACAATAAAAGATGATAGACAAAATACAAGGAAAACCAAAGTAGCGACAAGGAGATTAAAAGGGATCTCTCTTAATTCGAATCAGTGGAATTTACCTCAGTATCAGTGAAATACTTCCAGCTATTCAAATAATTGAAACTTAAATTAATGAAATAGCCAAAGTACATTACTGATTTTGAGTTAAGTTCCACTGAGAAGCAGTGAATTTTCAATGATTGACGCGTGTTTGGGAAAAACGAAAATAAGTAATTCAGACGTTGCGTGTTTCCAACTAGAGAAGACAAGAACGCAATTTAACAGAAGCAAAATTCTACGAGCATGAATGATGGCCGAAATCGAGCTTGCGCTGTCGGTTGATTGAAAGAAAATTATAATTTTCTATAAGAAACTTTTTTTCGAGTAAAATTGATAAAGGTTGAAAAACAAATATTTCCAAGTGAGAACATGGTTAAAAATTAATATTTCTTCTTTATTTACATAAATTTAATAGTAAATTGCAGTAAAAAAAATTGAAAAACAAAATTGACGAAAAATGCAAATAGAGATGAAGCCCAGACTTTCTGATACACACTCGGATGCCTGCCGCCTGAGCTACGCAAGTGAACTTTCGAAATGCTTTTTTCTCGAGAATGGCTCAAAATCGCATCTTATCATTTTAGCATGTTTCCAGTTTGGTAATTACCTATTACGAGGAGAAGTGTGAATTTAAACCAAATTGCAAAGGGTGTAGGTTCCTCTTATTAGTCATTATTTTCACTGCGTTTAACTACTTTTGAGCGGAAGCTTTAACGGTAAAATTTGATGTGTACATATTTTCTTCTTCATTTAAAGAAAAATTCGGCAGGAAGCAATCAGCCCAGTTGGACCTCTACCGAAAAGGGGGTAAAATTGGGCCCCCCGATTCCAGAACGGGACATAACTGAGTAAAGTTAAGGGGAAATTGGCCAATGGCCACTAAAAATCGAAATTTAAACATTTTATTTTTGAAGAATGCATTCTTTATAGGAAATTAGATGGCGCATCTTTTTTCCTGTAGCGAAAAAGTTGCACTTGTTACATTTTTCGAGATAACCATGATAATGATGTTTTTTTCTAAAGTAGATTTGTAATTAATTTTTTGTCCTTCGCTCGTCGTCACATCTACAGTTTTTGGAATTTTTTTATCAAATTTGGAGACGATACTCTCCAAAGTATCCTTATAATGATGATATGAGTTAGAAACAAGCATGTGAAGCCATTCTCCTTTCCCCGATACCATTTCCCTTTTCCTTTCCCCTTTCCACTTTTCAGCCGTTCCCCTTTCTCGTTTTTCCTTTCGTTTTCCTCATTCTCCTTTCCCTTTTCACCTTTTCCCCCTTTCATTTTCTTTTTCCGTTTTCCTTTCTCATTTCTCCTTCCCCTTATCACCCTTTCCGCTTTCTAATTGTTCCCTTCCCTTTTCCACCCCCTATTCCCTTTTACTGATGCGCTTTCCCCTTCCGCTTTTAACATTTCCCTTTTCATCCTTTCCACGTTCCCTTTAACCTTTTTCTCTTTTTCCCATTTCCCCCTGTTTCCATTCTCTATTACGTGAAAAGTATCTCGGTTATTTGTCAAATTTAATAACGGGAAGCAAATTAACGCTAAATATACAACGCTACAGTGCAACATTAAATGCAAAGGATGTGCTCATTTGTACACTGAAAGGAAAAGCCAGTCTTATACTGAAACAGAAGAAGCTTTTAAAAATAAACTGGATAATCGTTTCGAGAAAGCACACGCAAATGCCTTTCAAATGATAAAGAAGAAGGATAGCAGAAACATTTGACAAGAAAAGAACGCAGCGATTGTGATATTGAAAGAATAAGTAAGTAATATTGCAAACATATTATGTGGACAACCATCATTTTTAACAACGATGTTATTAATTTTTTATTATTTAGTTAACACGCTACTTTCATAAAAAACAAAACTATCCAACTGGCATCATCAACCTTAAGCAACAGCAAAGAAGATTCATTTCATATAGCACCGATTCCTAGGAGTTCCCCCGAAATACCTGAAAATCAATACCCGGTAGACATGGAACCTGCATTACAGTACGTAAAACTGAGAAGGGATAGACGTGAAATAATTACACCGAAACTCGAAGTGGCATAGATGTGTGTCAGATTAGTGGTTGAAATGAAGTTCATATCATAATCGCTGCTGTCCAGACATTAGAAGATGATTTGCAAGATTTGATAGTCAATAGAAATTCTATTATACATTCAAGAGAAATAATGAGTTCAGACAAAACAGCCATACCAAAAAATTAATTATTTGCAAGCTGAATCGTATCAATGGTTAACAATCAGCAATTCCTTGAATTCCCTGCATTAGAATCCTGGACGGCAAGAGAGTAAGAATCTGACGCTTGTAAATAATTTTATGAATGGGGTTGGAAGTTAATATGAAGGCGTTAGTTTTTGATACGATAGCGTCAATTACGGGACGTTTTAATGGTGCACGTATTATAATAGAACATACCTTAGAAAAAGAGGTCTTGTATCTTGAAAGCAGGCATTACATGCAGATGGACACGCTGGGGCTTACATACACGGGGAACTTTAATGCTGCTCGAATTGCAAAACAGCAGGGAAGAAACCATTCTACAGGGGCATTTTCAAATTTCGCGGTTTTAAAGTTATGAGCAACCATGAAAACTATGATAAACTTGACCCGAAGATGCACGGACTTGACCGAATGGCCGATCTGAATGCAACTTTAAAACAGCGAAATTTGAAAATGCCCCTGTAGAATGGCTTTTGCCCTGCTTTTGTGCAATTCGGGTACCGTTAAAGTTCCCCGTGTACGTAAGCCTCAGCGTGTCCACCCTGTATATGAGCTTGTCATTAGAAGCCTTTTCTATGAAAAAATGGGTGACTGTACGAGACCTATTTTAAAGATTTTTAAACGATTTCAAAAGACTTGGTCTGCAAATAATGTGCATTATTTCCGATTCGGAATTGAAAACGTAACATTCGGAAAACATTTAAAACGGGACTTTAAAGCAAAAGTAACCCATCCATCATGCGAGACAGATGGCAAAAGCTGTACTTGCGAAAAGATGTTTTTGTTCCGTAATGAATTTTTATTAACAGCGAAAGAAGAACATGCGCTTTGCAATATGCGTATTTTTATTGTCAGCATATGCGTTGAAGCGCAGTTTTATACTTCTTGTACTGTTAAAGCAAAGTATCAGGATTGCAGGGCTCTGCTTAAGTTTTATCAATATCAAATTATTGATCGTGATGAATTCGTCTCTGATGAAACCAAAGCCTTTTTCAAAAAATTTGAATTAAATGATCAATTTTTACAAACAGAGCCATCAACACGGTATGAAAATAACAGTTCACTAGAACACTAACAATCATTAGTAAACTGCGAGTAGTAAATTATACGGCTCAGAGAGAAGTTAAATTAAAGCTGAGTATATCAAATTGCTTACAAAAAATGAGAAACAAAAACAATATGTTCTTCAAGTGGTGAAATATTACCGCCGTTAATACCCTAGCTACAAGAAAGAAACTTGTGCACACCGATAAGATTTATAACTAGAGAAAAGTTCTTTTTTCAGTTTTTTCAGAAACCTTTAGTCATACAGAAAAAAGTATGGATGGTAAAATCAAAATTTTTGAGGATATAAAATAAGACTGATTTTTGGTTTGATCGAGCAGAAACTTTAGTGGAATTTTTTTCTTAAAGTGGAACCAACCTGGGGCATAAGGATGGAAAAATTTACCGAGAGTACCTGAGGGCTACGCTATTCATGCATAAATAATAGTGGGAAGCAGCACAGAGTCGAGTACTAGACTTTCCGCCAATGCGACAATTTCCGTCAATCGAAGAAACTTCTATCATCTATCATCAACACAGAGTCCATTACTTCGCTCTGTGCTTCCAAGTAAGATTTAGGCTGTTTAAAGGAGTCAAACCCTTAAGATTGGTTTTTTAGACTGATGGTCAAGAATAAAACTCATACATTTTAATATGACATTAGCCGACGTTGCGTAAGTTATATGTGTTACATCCCTTATATTATATACGTATGTATTACTTAAAAAATAAGAGAAGTGAACGCATTGACATACTTTTCGTCGTTAATACAGCAGTCTATAATTGTCCTTTTACTAGTGTTGACTATAATGAATGGCAACTGAATAGCAGAATTGGGCTTGGGTAGTCCATAAAGATGTTGGTGAATTCGATTACGTTCAACTAGATTCTTAAACGAAATGTGTTGAAGGATAAGTTGATGAAGTTGCTGTGTTTTGGCTTTGATTCGTTCTATTTTCTTTTTTTTATCTTTCTCTAAAGACACGCACTCTTGCAGTGAATTTGTAGGCAATCCTAACCACCTAATTTCTTTTTTCTCTTTAGAAATAATATTCATAGCCATTAAAACGTTTAAAGCATCATAAACTCGCCTTCTTATATTCTTCTGATCATATTGCTGCGAATAGAAATTATTAATAGTGAATCAATAGTTTGTTCTCTTATATTCGGTTTATAGCGTATGCAATAATAGAAAACAGCAAACCTGATCCGTTAACGAATTTACATGGGCAGGGTTAGTAAATTCACCGACCAATTCATCCGCCACCTCATTATATGACGTGGTCCCTTTTTTCTTCACCTTTTCGCAGACTTTCATGGAAAAGTGTCGTAAGCCTTTTCCGACTTTCTCTGTTTTCCGTCTTTTACTAAAATTTAATATTAAATAAATTTAATAGTGAAGAAGACGTGCTAAATAAAATATGAATAAAAATGTTCTTACTCTGGTACAAAATCTCCACTGTCCGTGTCATGTCGTTTTCGCGCCCCGCTGTGATCCAAAATTGGACTAATAAATGTCTTCGCCGAGAGATCCTTAACTATCTGTTGGTTGCTAGTTTGTTGTTGTTGCTGTGATGCTATTGCTTGTTTTATGTCGCTCTGTTAAAATATTATACACTACAGGTCAGATATGTGAGCCCACGTACAAAAGTCGTATTTAAAACATTATTCTCTTAGAGAGTAGATAACTTCGTAATCAATTAAACTAAAAATGTTTTTTAAAACTCGTTGAAAAGATTACAAAAGTGCCAACGCAATAAGCTTTATTTCCATTTTCGACAAATCCTCATTCTTTAACTTTAACTTCCTGTAGGGTAAATCTACTACCCGAATACCAGAGTTTTAGTTAGCTCTTGCTATTTTAATGAAACTTGGTAAAATTTCAGGGTTTGAAAAGTAAAGGTTATGATTAAAAAAGTCTTCCGAAATTCCGGGAGTTACAGAATTTTTATTTTTAAGACCCGACTTTTTGGAAAACATCATATTTTAAAACCCACTAATGGAATTTGAATGACTTTTCCTGGCGTAGCATTTGATTTATGCGACTTCTAATTTTTCTGGGTCGGATTTCCATTTTATCTATGTATTTTCTATTATCTTCAATATTCTCTTTTATCGATAACAATATATGAGGCCCCAGCAATATGACAAACCTTTGAGAGGCAACCCAGCAAACACGTTATGTAACTGCTCCGTAACAAAGTGATAACATTGTTATATCTGGTTAAATAATGAATGATACTGTTCAGTGACGTACTGGTTCTTTAAGTGGAAGGTAACAATGTTAAGTAACACTTTTACCGAATAACGATGTACTAGATCTATAAAAAAAAGTTGTAACAGTTCTGAGAGCAGTGTCTTGTAAGGTGCATTAAAGAAGAATGTAATATTTGTTCTGTAAATCGGTGGAACGCATAATCTTTCAACGTTTTTTATAATTTAAAAATCTTATACAGGGTGACCCATGAGTATTGCACGTACATTCTCTTGGCGGATAAAACAAAACAAAATCCCATTGAAAATTCCCCAACAATTTTTGGGTCCGGTGCGTATTTTGGGTGCAAAAGGACATTGAAATGGTATGGTATGGTATGTGTTTGTCTATTTAAATCGCGTGGGCTTTAGTTGGATGTGGCAAAAAATCAATTCTTATGTTTAAACGTGTTCGAGATAAAATAGTCCCTCACCGAAATTTGGTGCATGAAAAAAATTGAAATGTAAGCTAGGTTCACCAAAATTTGGTGAGCTCTCTGAATTCTTTTGAAAGAAAGGAATTCTTTTTAACTCTTTCTAAAGTCATCACATTGTGCAACAGGTTAGCTACTCGTAAATAAAGATTTAGACGTTTTTTGAATTCTGAAAAATTCTTTGAATTCAGTTGCAACCTTTTAAAACTTTTTGCACTTCTCTTAAAATCTTTAGAATTCAAGTTGAATTGCTGTAAATTCCTTCAAGTCTTTTGAATTCTGCATTTTTTCACCTATTTTGAAATTCATCAACTTTAGTCGACAATTTTAGTCTTTATTTAGTCTTTAGTCTGCTATTTGATTATGATGAAAACTTTTTTTTATCATGCAGAATTCTATACAAATCTTTAAATGGACTTAAAATCATTTTACGGAGAAAAATCTGTTTGAAAACCCGGGCATCATTGTTATTAATAGGTGACACAGTCCAATAACAGTAAAAGATTTCACGTCGGACCATCTCAGACAGGTTAATATACTAATATTAAAAAAGGGAATTCATTTTTTTAGACTAAACGCATGTCACTAGAGTATCGAAAGGTTCGATCGTCATGGACTCAGTGTGTGCTAAAAGCTACTATCGGCGAGAAAATTTGGGTCCTCTGGCTTTGACCTTTGAAAAGTAAGTGAAGAAAAAATGGTAGCTAATGAAAGAGGCATAATTTTATAGATGCAAATGTTGTTTTTTAACAAGCCGAAAAGTAACATTCTAAACAAATTTTTGTAGCTTACAGATCTGAAAATCTGATGAAAAGTAAGGAAATTTCATACCTTTTAAAGATAGTGAACTTTGGACCATAGTTTGCTATTGAGTTATTTGAACTATTTTTACTAATTTACAATTTGAAGGAAGTATGTGGTTCTTGTTGTCTTCGTGCAAATTGCGATATTTGAAGTCAGTTTTTTATATAGGAGAGCACGTGCCAGAGCCCAGCGTGGTGTCGTTTTTTCAGGAGATCGTCCTCGGTTTTTCTCACCACAGGGAAAGGGTTCGAAGGCCAGAGTGAGGCTCGGAAGCACAAGTTGGGTAGGTCGGGCTGAGGAAAACCGAGGACGATCCTCTGAAAAAATAGCACCACGCTGTTTCATGAAACTTGATTTCCCATATAAAAAAATGAATTCAAATATCGCAATTTGCAGAAAGACAAGAAGAAGAACATACTTTCTTCAAATTGTAAATTATTACAGATAGTTCAACTAACTACCTCCAATTTAAATCAATTCATTATCTTCATTAGAACTGAAGATAGTTCAGTCGCATATTTATTTACAAAAAACGACCCATTATTTATATGTTGCAAATTTTTCGACGGCAATCTCTTCAGAAATGTTTAAAGTACCACCATGCATTTTTTCAGAATTTTCCTATTATTTTTTCAATACAAAACTATGCTTAAAAGTTCACTGTCTTTAAAAGGTATCAAACTTCCTTACTTTTTATCAGATTTTCAGTTCTGTAAGCTACAAATTTTTTTGGAATATTACTTTTCAGCTCATTAACGTACAACATTTTCACCTTTAAAATAATCCCTCTTTCATTAAGCTACCATTTTTTCTTCACTTACTTTTTCAACGTCAAAGCCAGAGGACTTATAAATATTTATAAAATTTAGGAATGCACATTATGTGATATAATAAGTAGTATAATAAATTGCAAACTTAGGTATGTGAAGTAAACGATGTTTATTTAAATATTTGTAAAATTTTATTCCTGGGACAATATTTGAAGGGTTGCAGTATACAGAATTAGACAAAAAACAAAAACGAAATTTTTTAGGAGAGATAATTAACATTCCGTAAAATCGAAATCAGCCTATAAAGATAAAAGCAAAAGTTACTCCCGAGCTGAAGTGTTTCTGAATTAAAGCCAAAAACGTATGGTTAAAAAAAATTATCCAGTTCCAAGAAATAAAATGTGGAAGGCTCCATTCTCAAAGAGACAGGCACCTAAAATTGCAACAGCTTCGCTTGATGATCGCGTTTAAATGTACAATTTTCAGTTTAAAAAAACAAAAAGAACTTACTCTCGCGATATTAAGTTGCTCAATTGGGAGCAAAAGAGTTTTAAGATAATAAATTAACCATTTCCAAGAAAATCATTCAAGAGTTTGGCGGTTCAAATTGGGTGGGTTTTGAAAATCGTTTTTAAACAGCGACTAAAAGCTTCAAATTTAAAACAGAACTAGAAGATCATACGCGCGCTCCGTGCGCGACCAACTGCTTTCCTTGCAATTATTCTATTTGTATATTGTATATGTATATGTATATATGTATATGTATATTTGTTTATATATTATTTAGTTCAATATGATACCACGATATTCATTATTGCTTTAATCATTTTTATTTGTACACGGCTTCGCATGGATACAAATTTCTAAAAGCCGGCTAAACTCGGGAGGTGATTTTCTGCAGTTTTCCTTTCATCTGGCTTAAAATTCATATAGTGATTTAGAGCCCACCTTAGTAAAAGAAATATTTTCAAATGCGTAAACACAGTGAAATTAAGTCATTTGGTATATTTACTCATGCGAAATGACGCAAATGATGCTGTAGCAACGAGGATAACCCATGTATTATATAGACCTCTGTTTCAGCGGTTTTTTTAACAAAGAATATTTTACTAAAAGTAATAATAATAATGGTTATATGTTCGACTGAGTAATTAAAGACAGTGAAATATATGGAGAAATAAATTGCAAGAGAAAATTTACTACAGAAAATCCTCATGAAGCAAAATATTCAATTAATGAGATGATTGAAATGAGAGAGATGATGGAAAATACCAAAATACTGAAAGTAATGAAAATTAAAATTTTTAACATAATAAAATTTAATTCTTTGTCAATTGTTAGTAAATATATAGTGCATACATTTTCTTATAAAATGTTTTAAAATATCAAACGGTTCGAAATATAAAAAATAGTCAATTTCTGAATTTGCTTATGAAAATTATTTGAATAATAAATCATTATTGTAAGTTAGCAAAGTATGGTAGGACAAAGTGATTGAAAATACATTCTTTGCTGATTCCGTAAACAAATTGAGCCCATTCCTCGAAAAATGGCCAAACTATAAATTTGTTCATGAGAGTCATTTTAAATAATAAATCTTGAAAATTTGATGAGTATAATTATTTGGAAAGACGTTCTTAGTTAAATTTGTCAAAAACTGATAGATAGATAAGTCATTCTTAGTTGGCCCGGTATACAAACATAGAAAAGAGTCATCGGATGAACATTCGTAGTTGAGTCCGTAAACAAATTGACTCTTCGAAAAAAGGTCAAACTCTTAATTTTTAAATTGAAATTGTTTAGATAATTAACAGTTCATGTAAATTTACAAAAAAACACAGAAAAGACTCATCACATGGAAATTCTTAGCTCACTTTGTAAACAAAGTAACTTGTAGAAAAAGGGCAAAGTCTTAATTTTTAAATTGAAATTGCTTAGATAATTAATAGTTCTTGTAAACTTACAAAATAACATAGAGAAAACTCATCGGATAAGCATTCTTAGTTCACTTCGTAAACAAATTGACTTGTAGAAGAAAGGCCAATATTCTTAATTTTTAAATTGAAAATGTTTAAATAATTAACAGTTCTTGTAAATTTACAAAACATAGAAAAAATATGTCGGATAGACATTCTGAGTAGACTCCGTTAACACATTTAATCGTAGAAAAGGGCCAAAACCTAACTTTTTAGGGAAATATTTTAAATGATTAATAGTTCTTGTACATTTTTATAAAGCAACATGGATAAGAGCCATCGGATAGACATTCTCAGTTGACTTCATAAACAAATTGTACCTATTCGTTGGAACCTATCCAAACTCTTGAATATCTTTAGGCAAATTGTTGAAATAATTAATAATTATAGTAAATTGAGCCTATTCATTAAAAAATAGCTATTTATGAAATTTTTTTAATAACTACAATGTTTGAAAATTGAATAAACGTTTTAAAAAAATGAGTAGCAGTCGAATTCGGCACAATCGCGTGCTGTAACGCGCTTTTTGTCACACTATGGGACTATAACGCAAAAACGATGACGCTATGGGAAGCTTGGACCAACATTTAAATACAGGATAAAAACTTGCTCTCGAAATGTGCAAGGCTGAATTAGAATAAAAAATATTTTCTATTTTGAGATTGGAAAATCATCAAATTTTCAAGAATAATTTTATGTCTAAAAACACGAAAAAAATTCTATC